>WBNM01006315.1:307507-571714 GCA_013399055.1 Ramphastos sulfuratus
AAAGGTGTGAGATCATCTCGACATGATTTGTCTCCACTTTTCTTCTCTGAGGCTCCAGATACTTTTTTTTTTTCAGGAAGGGTGGCTGGCATCCCCCATACCCCTTGCTGCCAGTAACCTCAGTCCCTTAGCTTTTGGCCAAGTCAAAAATCTGCATAGGCTATGACAGCATCTGCTAAGGGTATGGCAGGCAGAAGATCATTTAAGCAAAATATGATGTGGTGGTTCTCCAAAGTAATCAGAAGACTGTAATCATCTGTTCTCTTTCTTAGTTCTGTTCCATCTTAGATTTTTCTGTGAAGAACATACTGACAATACAAAGCCAGGGGAGCAGCAAACAGTTTCAGTTTACCAGAACATATTGTGTAATTCTGTCGTCATATGTCAGTTTTACTTTGAGTGCTAAACTGGCATCCTTTTAGGTTTGGCTAATAAAAAGTGGGAAGTTCTGAGTACAAGTTAACTGCACTTTTGCTGATTGTAGTACCAATGTGTGTCTGCCCTTATCTATAGAAAGAAGCAGCTGCCGTTTGCCTCTTAGCATTTCTGAGATAGCTCATCAGCTTTGACTTCCTTCCCTTGTGCATAGCCTCAGAAAGCAGAACTCTTCTTCATGCTTCCTCTGATTTGATGATTTTTCCACTAGTCCCCTTAGCCTGAAGCTAGTGACAGCATACTTTGTGCTTCCTGCTATATAGATTTTAGGTAATTCTTTTGAGTAGCACACAGAGGAGGCTTTTTTTGTGTGGCATGAATTCTCTAGTCAGAAAAATGTCCAGGATGAATTTGATGGATTTGACATACCGAGTACAGTTTTTTAAAAGGAAGGATCAAGAGAATTCTTCTGATCTACTCCATTGTTGGTAGTTTCAAAAATGGACAAACCCAAGAAATCCCAAATGGGAAAAGGCAAGTAATACACAGATTTACTCACCACAGCCACCATGCCCAGCAAGCTTGTAGCTGGTGAGAGGCTGAATGCTGGTTTCAGTTGCTTTGTCATGTGGCATAACACAACACCTTTAAAAGGGTTGGAAAAATAATAATTGAGATAAATGTATTCAGACAGCTGAAATTACAAATGTGAAAACAGTGGATTATTAAAGTAAGAGATACATTCAGTATTGTTTTTAAAATGGGGTTTTGAAGAAATAGGGTGGATAAAACAAACATGTGCAGCCAGGTATCCTGAGATCTTATTGTAACAGTGACTGCTCAGTGTGCTGTCTTGTGCAGGGTAACCTGTAGAGTAGTGGAAGTAATTCTGTCAGGAATTCGAATTGCTTTATTGCATGTAAATATGAGCTTAGTATTATAGCAGTATTGTTAACACAGCAAACACAGTAACAGATGTACTACCCAGGGAACATCAGTAGCTACATGTATTCATTGCTGTGAGTCCTTGGAATATGTCCTGTCAGATTATCATTACTAAACTGTTTATGGAGTCAGCAAAATAAAGAGCTGTCTCAGGATGAGAGAAAATTGCTGATTATTTTCTGTCCTATGCTTACCAAGATATGTGTTGTCCAGAAGCAGATTCCTTTCTTTCAGTATTACATTGTGCTGTGCACAAGCCTGAAAGGCTGAAAAAGATACAACATAAATCTTGAAATAAGATCTTGAATGGGTGGCATAGGAGCTCAAAAGATAATGTGTCACTTCTTTATTCTTAGGTCAGAAGGTCCTATAAACTGGAGGCCATTAATCTCTACATCTGAAGTATTTAGTCTTCTCTTAGTGAAGCAGAGAGCATCTCTTTGTTTGTGTAGTGTAGAATACTGTTTGGGAAGCTTGCAGTTTAATTATTAAAACAGTACTTAGCTGATGCTTGGACAATACGTACAAGAACTTTCAGAGTGCCTCTTTAACGTGAGTCCAAAACATGACCTAACATGTATAGGCTTTTGGCTAATTGTTTCCTATGCTCAGACCCCACAAATCCTCTTCAGCTCTGCAGACCTCCTGCAGCCTCCAGAGAAGGCAGGCTGTGTTCTGCTTCAAATCTGTCTTGTTAAAGAAATGCTGGGGCTTTATGAAAGACTGTGTTGATTATACAGGACTAACCAGCTGATTTAAATTCTCCTGCAGATCTCCTGAATTTTTCACTAGGAATAGTTTAATCCAAATTGAGAACAAATTTAGCTTTTTGTCTGTTGGCAAATTGTTCATCAGTACGTTATGACTTTTATGAATCTGTTCATTATCTGCAATTGCCCAGCACATACTTTTTATGAGTGTATGAGAATTTTTTACAGCAAGCATTCAGTCAGAGATTCATTGCTCAGGCTTAGCAGTTGGTTGGCCTTCTTTTTTTTTTCTTTTTTTTTTTTTTTTCTTTTTTAATCAAATTTTCAGCCATAGAGATAGCTTTCCACAGAAAGTTGAAAGAAAAAAATCTTTCTGTTCCCACATGTAAATAGAGAGAACAAATACCCAAATGAAAACACAGTGCACAGAAGTAGAAGTAATTATCAGTTGCTCCAGTTCTTTCTCAGCCCTTCTACTGAAACACAAACTTCACTAACTTGAACCAACAGATCCGTCTTGGGAATCTGTGTTTTAAAAATAAGTGTCCTTGACAAGCAGAATCATGACCAATAAAAGTCTACATGCTTGTCTGTTTTCTTGGCTTTGGCTTATATTTTTGCACAGATATTATCATAGACCTTGTTATCCTTGTGTCTGATAACATCATAGACTCATACGATGTTAGAGAATGTAACATATATAGAACATAGAATAGTTATGGTTGGAAAAGACTTTAAAGATCATCAAGTCCAATTCTATCTGCCAAGACCACCACTAACCCATGTCCCTCAGTACCACATCTACACACTACACAATCCCTCCAGGGACAGTGACTCCAGCATTTCCTTGGACAGCCTGTTCCAAGGCTTGACAACCCATTCGAGGAAGAAAATTTTTGAATGTCCAATCTAAACCTCCTCTGGCACAACTGGAGTCTGTTTCCTCTTGTCCTATCAAAACATCATTTCAGTAAAGATATTTGCACAAAATTATGTATTTCACTAGGAAACCACTATAATGGTACAGTTTTGTGCTCTAAACTGTATATTCCTGCTTTGCAGAAGACTGCTTGGATCCGATGTGCTCCGGCCATGGTCTGTGTGTTCAAGGGGAATGCCACTGCTCCACAGGCTGGGGCGGGGTGAACTGTGAGACATCCCTTCCTGTGTGCCAGGAGCAGTGCTCAGGGCATGGGACTTTCCTCCTGGACACAGGGCTTTGCAGCTGTGAACCACAGTGGACGGGTCCAGACTGTTCAACAGGTATGCTGAAGATGATATTTTTTCAATAATTCCTGTGCTTTCTGTTTGAGTCATGAAAGAAAGTAGTTATTGTTACTATGCTAGCATGTTTTTTAAAAAGCAAGGTAGGGATGAATCAGGGATGCTGTAGCATGGCACTTAATGGGCTTGTCAGCAACTGGCTTTCTGTTGACAAGGACAGAAAGGCTTTTTCTCAGTGACAAAATTGTTGACTGACTGATTGTGTGACAGCAAGAACAGCAATCCTGCAGAAATGCAGGTGTCTCCCGGCATCGTTTGGAGTTAAGCATGGCTTTCACCTGTGATGCTGAGCACTTATCAGGCTCATGCAATGAGCCAACCCACAACTCTTAGAGACTGGGAAAATATTAAAAAAAAAAAAAAAAAAAAAAAAAAAAAAAAAAAAAGTTGAAATGCAGTGACTGATCAGTAAGAAGGCTCTGCCAAAAAATCTTTAAATAAAAACAACCATCCATTCTCTCATGCTGGGATAAAAACTCTTTTCTTTCTTAGAGGATCATCAAGGTTTGATTCCACTGAATTTGATTAAGAGTTGAAATGGATTTCCTATGTGCTTTGTACATTTACCTTTCGTTTTCTTGAAATGAATGCACTCTGGTCATTTTACTCTGTAATGGAGCATGTCATTACCAATGTACCTAGTACTACTTTTTCCCCCTATGAAGCTGACAAAACTGGAATCTCAGGTAACTAGCACATCCCAGCCCAGAATAGATGTGCAAGTGACAGATTTGCTGAATACTGTGGAGTACAGCCAGTGGTCCAAGTCACCAGTTTCTCTTAGAAATCATCATTCAAAAGGACACTTGGAACAGCACTCATTTCCATTCAGACCTTTAAAGTGTATGGTTATGATCTTTAAGTTGGAACTTATGAAATGTCCCCCTCTGTGATAACTTCTTCAGCAACAAAATATTGATTTTCAGTGTTTGTTGCAAAGACTCTGCATTCTTTCAACTTCAACATACTTCAAGAAGAATGCATGTAATTTGTCTGACATGGTCAGATACTGTACCTGTTTTGATAAGGCTTGACCTTTTATTGGCTTTCAGCAAAAGCTTGCATTTTTATCATGTGTTTTGTGTTGCAAATAGTCCTTGATGGTTAGTAATAAAATAGCACTTTCATTAACGAAGCAAATAATTAGGAAAGGTACACTAGCTAGGTACTGATTATTTTTTACTCACAAAATATGCAAACTAATTCTGTCCTAATACAATGTTGTTGTAGCTAAGAAAGTGATGTTAATCTCCAATAGGTCTGTTGTGTCAGCTGCATGGGGCAATTAGTTATTAAGCAAAGGAAGAAAGAGATAATTAATAACTGCAGTGAACAGGCTTTTCTTTTGTGTGCTAACATCAGAGTTTTCCTGTTTGTCTTGCCTCTAAAATTGTTTTGATTAATATTTAGAACTCTTTTCATTGCCTCCATTAACCAGTAGGAAAAATACCTTACTTCATCTCTACTGTCTTCTGAGTTATCAGAGGATGCTTTTATAACCAACAGGCATCTCACTTTATAGCTAAATAGTTCAGGTTTCTCCTTTCAATAGATCTTTCTTCATAGGTATTAAACTAGATTCAGGATTGTTGTGGCAATACGATGAGCATTAGACTGAAGTACAGATGTTAATTTGTGCTCAAGACTTTCTTTTTAGGATTAGATTGCTGTGCATGCTGCTAGTAAAGGGTGATTTTTAGTGAGGAAGAGACTCATCAGATGAAGTAGATAACAAGGTCAGAATAAACGAGCTGTCATATGCGAATGGAAAAAATCGTGAGGTTCTGTACAATGAGGAGGATGAAAAGGGTAAACCACAGACTTCTCATCTGGAATCAGACAACAAGAAAGCTTTGCAGCTGACAGACGAGCAGTTTCTCAAACCCTTGCACTTCCCCACCACCTCAATACTACATCATTTGTCAGTACTGTGAAAAATTGCCTTTCTGTATCACTTTGAGGAATTTAGGCTCCTGTCGTGATTTCTGGATTCTCCAACAAATCCAAAATACTTTAGAAATAAAAGGATGCATTAAGTCTTATGTTTTCCCTAAATAGAAATTAATAGATCTTGCTGTACTTCAAAAAGGAGGAATAGCAAAGGTGTTATGATGGTTTTGAGTATGCTATCCCAGTCTCCCACATGAACAGGGATGAGCCATCTCTATGATAGGGCCCCATCCCTGCCCATCTCTAGCTCTTCAAACAGTAAGACGTTCCCTTTTACAAGCAGTGGACTGGAGAAGGACAGAAATCGGTGTAGAACTGAGGGATGAAGGGTAACTGTGTGACCCATGAATATCCTGAAGGACTGCTGATGTTTGGAGCCCCAGTCTGAAATCTGAAATAATTCATGGATTTTTGAGGCTAGAAAAGTCCATGGTGTTCATGCTGTTTGATTTTCTGCAGGATATGTACCAAAAAAATCCCATCCTTCTGCTTGACACTCAGAATTTCTATTTAGTTTTTAGAATTTCAACCTTCTCAGAAAGACTGAAAATGAAGGCTGATATACCATATCTTTAGGTAAATTGTTTCAATTATGCCTGACCCTCTCTGCTAAAAACTGCACATTCTACTCTTGAGTTTGAATAAGTGAAAACTTCTAGCATTGTGTCATTGTGTTTCTTCCTGTAAGGTGAAAGACTGTCAAATTCTTTATCAAATTCATTGTATTTTTGCCCTTAACGTTTTTAAAAAGAAACCAATACTTTAAATCCATTTGCTTCTCATAATGTTACGTGCGCACAGCTCCCTCTCTCCACCACCACCCCTTTCTCTGTCTCTTTCTCTCTCTCTCTCTCTAACTCCACCTCCACAAAAAGAATAATGCCAGGAAATGCATTTATGTATTTCTAGGGGTTTGGGTGTGCTTTTTGGGAAGTATGACTGACCACATAAAGGGTGTCTTTTTCTCTTTTTTGTATTGCTTTTTTAAAATATTGCATCAAGGGAACCCTGACATTCCAAGCTTCACTATTCAAAAGTCAAAAAAAGCTAAAAGAAAATAACTTGCACAGTAACTAACTCATCTTTCCTGTGTTGTCTACAGGTTCCATTTTTCATGCTTACAGAAATGCCATTTTGCTAAGCACCTCTGGCTTGGTCATCCAAGCAGTTACTTGCTCTTGCATACACTTGCCTTCCCAGATAGTTGCCATACTAAAGACAGTACCTTCTTTAAACTACCAGACTGTTCATATCAGAGTCTTCCTGAAACTGCATGTTGACAGTGCTTGGACACAACCACCAAGCTGTGACATGGTTGACTTAATTGGCTGGTTTAAAAAAAAGGTGTCATGTGTATGTGTTTGTATATAAAATAAGTGAGGGAGCACATGCCTAATAGCACAGAGCACTGCAGAGAATTGGGTTTATTTCTGGTCTTCCCTCACATGGGGCATGGTTTCTAATGGCACTGTCAAAATGAAAAGCCCTTAGCTGTGATTCACCTAGGTATTGCAGAGTCCGTCTTAGAGGCTTCCACATAGGGATATGAATTCTGGTATTAATCCCTTTTTGGGTCAACAGCTAAATGCCTCGGATTGCCCACTGGACTTTTGCAGTGCTTCCTTTGAAGACCTCCTCCTTCCTTATGTATATTCTTAAGGAAGGAATTTTTTCAATATAATAGAATAATTGACTGGACAATATCGGTACTACAAAGGCTGGTACAACGAAGCAGCCTCAGTTTGCACTCAGATTTGAGGATTATTCTTTTGTCCAAAAAGTAACTCCAATGCATTTCTTACCATAACCGCCATATAATGAGTCCACAGTCCATCTGACTTACTGCTCTATTTCAGCTGTCCTGTATGACCTGTCAACTTGAGTATCTTCCATGTACAGGGATTTAGTAGGGAATCGGGTGCCTCTAGCATTTCTACAAAGCTGTTAACAGCTGTGAGCATTCTCTCCATTACACTAGCCAAGAGTAGCCAAGATCAGCCAAGAGTGATAATTCTAAAAAGTGCTTCAAGATCTTACTGTTATCATCAGAGGCCTAAGGCCAGGACCCTTCTTCAGTGTAGCATAGATTTGCTTACCTTCTTTGCGCTGGTTTGATTACCAAAGTATTTCCAAGACCAAAAGAAACAGCCACAACCCTGTCACAGTTTCACGCTGTCCAAGCAAGTTTTGGCTAGTCAGCACAGATGTCCCACATAGTCTAAGCTCTGACCTATGAACTGCCAAAAACTGATCTCAGTTCACCACCTCCAGATACTCCCTTTTATATCCAGTGGCCAGTCGCTGTCCTTTGAGATCCAGAAAATCCTCTTAATGAATTCCAGAACAGCTGTCGTCATATGTTCTCGTCTTGTTTGAATTGATTCTCAATAAGAGCAGCTCAGTATGTCTTGAAAGTTGTTCAGACATAATATTGCTAATCCTGCACTGTTTGTAGGACACAACCTGTGCTGGCTTTTTATTCATCTGTTAAAATCCAGCCTTTATTCATCTGTTAAAATCCAGCCTTTCAATATTTTTAGCTGAATATCTGTTACAGACATATTGGCCTCTTTCTACCCTACGAAACTGGACTTCCATCAAAAAATGTTTTCTTTTGTTAGCCCAGATTGCAATTTGCCTATCCCAAAGACGATGTGGTTTTCATTGAGGCTTTGCCTTGCTGCTTGTGTGCCTGTTTGCAGAGGTTGTGCCTATCAGTTAACATTCAGAGAGATAACATGCTTCTGATTCCTTTGCTGCCTTTAAGCAGCATCAACTGAATTTCACTCTGAAAATATTGACAGGTCTTAAGCTACACTAATCAAAACAATATTGATAGGTGTCCTTTCTACAGCCATATGTGACATCATGATAAAAAACATAAATCACCTTCAATCTGTACCTAAGATTTGGTTTATTACATGGACAAGATCAAAGTGCTGTAATTGTTCTGTATGATTATACACGGGTGTGTATTTACCGTGAGGGAGATGGATTAGCCTGTTTTGCCAATTTGCCAACTGGCTTGAGTACTGAAGGTCAAAAGCAAGCCTTTTACTGCTTCAAAATTATACCAATGTCAGAAATTTCTAAGAGAAGCAGTATGGAGTTACTCAAGCTGAGTTCTTCCAGATGCTGTACCATGGATGTAGCTGTTGTAATTCCAGCTACAAGGATCAGTGCTGCAGTCATTACTCAGGTAATCAACCTGACCTTGCTGCCTTTAGCTGTGCTGTAATCTACATTGAAATGTTCATAGAAAATCTAATGTCTTCTGCAGTAACTTCATTTCATTAAGTTCTTTTAGTGAGCTGTCCCTTGAAAAGTCATTCATCCTACTTTCTGAAGCCTTCTTAAAATCATAGAATGCTTTGGATTGAAAGAGGCCTGGAAGATGACCAGGCTTCATCTAACCTAGCCTTGAAGACTTACAGGGAGGGGTCCAGCTCCTCTGGACAATCTGATGCACTGTCTCTCAACCCTCATAGTGAAGATGTGAATAGACAGTAGGGATTTAATACTTTCTGCCAAGTGAAAACTGATTGTAAAATACCTTTTGTATTTCATAATCTATGAAACAGGAAAGCTACCTGTGCTGGAAAAGGTCATCCTTGGAATATTTCAGAACCTTAACATCTTCACACCATACTGAATCCAGTTATGATTGTATGTAAAAATCCGTTATTATTCAGACCTTCAACATATGGCTGAGTTGACCTGAGCAGTATGGGAGTGATTTACTGCATGCATGACAAAGTAATACAGCAGGATAGTTGACTGATAATACAGTATTTTAATGTCACCAGAACTTCAGTGTACTCAGCTTTCTACTACTGTGATCTTTGTTGCTTTATTTATAGGCTGTCATCCAAAATCCCTTGATGTTAATGAGTCATCTGCCTTTGAGGCATATAGGCAGTGCTTTTCAGAACGACAAAATCAAACTCGTGAGCACTGAGTACTCATGTCAAGTAGAAGGGAAGCTCTGGCTAATTAAAGGTGCAGCATCAACAAACCGAACAAAAACAAATCATCTTCTGTTCTCAGATTGACACCTTTAACATGGAGCTTTGAGATTTGGAGAGTGAAATACCCACAGAGAGTGGATGACAGAGTCGTTCAGTGGGGCAAAGCCTTAGTTAGCATAAATTAGTGTAACTGCAGTGATGCCACCAGTGCAATCCCAGTGTGTTTCAGGTGAGAGTCCAGCCCCAAGTTGCTAATTAATTGCAGCACTATGCCTAAAATATTATAGACAGAAGTAATGAAATCTGTGACAGAGCTGATAACTCTGACATCCTGTCCTGTATTCATTTCTCAGCCAAAGTAGGCCAATTTCCAGCCTCCTTACTCCAGGACGTTTGTCATAATTCCACTGAATCCATTTATACCACTGAAGCAACCTAATTATGATTGGGAAAGGAATACTGGCAGTTCTTAGTCACAAAAACATTCATCCTAAAATGATTATATGGAGATAGTATATATATTTAGCATATCTATTTTTAGTTCATCTCTCTCTAGCAAGATTGGTGGTAATTTTACAAAGGGTAAAAGTGGATCAGCACCCTCTTCCTTCAGTATCTTACAAAGCATAAAACCTCTTTAAAACTGAAGTGCTTTGAGAAATGCAAAATGTTGTAATCATTGTAAATTGATATGTGCAGAGTAGAGTAATTTAAAAATCATTAGAAGTATGCATTTTTTAAAGTGCTTCAAAAAGGAGTTGAAGGCATAATACAGTATATTAATATAGTTCAAGACATCTCAAATTGGTTTCAAAATTAAACATCAAAAACTGCAACTTGATAAAATAATTAGGTGAAACCATTTCGTCGCAATCAGAAAACTCTTCAGGTTTAGGAAATGGCAAATTACGGATGTCAGTCATTCTCATTTGCCAAGGACAAGGATATTCACTACAAAAAACCTCACGGTAGTGAAAATAGCCTTGAAATTTCCTCAGTGCGTGATGTAATGGCACGCATTTTCTGTAGTCTGCTCTGTTCCATGTCAGTACTTCTACTCTGTTCCCTATTTTAGACAAATCTCAAGAACTTTTTAATTACACTTTAACCATCCTTCATTGTGTTGTTCTGAGGAAGTGATGGACTTACTTAATTTCATCTAACTGTCCTCTTTCTTTAATTTGTGAGAAGCTTTGACCATTACAGCTCTGCTAATTAAAAGGATGATTGAAGTTTCCCTTCCTGTACATTGTCTGACATTGGAGAAAGACTCTTCTTACTACTGTGTATTTCACTGAATTAAAAAAAAAAAAAAAAGATGTGTGGTGACTAGTTTGATTTGTATCTCCTGTAGAGCTGCAAGAGTTTGCAAAAAGATATCTGGTGAGCATGATTCCTATTAAAAACTTAGTAGCTGAAGATTGGAACACTTAATATGTATTGCTGGAGAATTTAAAACATGAGAAATTTAAGGCAGTGAAGAAGCACTCCAATAAAAATTAATTCTCCTGCATGTTGAAGTCAGTCCAGAGGGAACCAGAAATACCCGATCTAGTCATGTATTGATTTAAGAAATAGGGTAAGTCAAGGGTATGAGATACACAGTGGGATGTTTTTCAACTGTTTGCTGCTTATTTTGCAGATCTGCCAAACATAATGGCTCTTTCTTTCTCTTTTTGTTCCTGAAATGTAAGATTCTTAATCTATTGCTGTCTGCACCTCATTCAGCAACTATTGGAATAATCCCTCATTCAGATATAAACCTAACTGACTTGAGTCAGCTTTTGTAAATCCTGATCTTATCCACAAAAGGGTATTACGTATTCCACTGGGCAGAATCCACAGCCCCAGTCTCAGATGCTTCTGTCACAGCAGCTCTTCCCTTTTGCAGGAGCAAAACAGTCGAATTGCCGTGGTGACAGCAATATGGTCAGGCTTATCCTACCTTTAAGTAGCTAATAGGGAACTTCCTCTCTCTGTTCAGGGCATTGTGTCTCTGTGGGGTGTCCATTCTGTCTGGAACTCTCCACCTCATGCAGATCGTGAAACTAGAGCGCCTAACATAAAGCTGTTATGTCTTCAGTTGGGTGATTATCTAGTAGTAAAACTTGTCAAAGAAGCAGGATTTCTGTAGCCATTTAGGTGCCAAAGAGGTTCTGCCACCTCCTTTGCTCAGATTATGTAATTTGGGTTTAAGGGTCTAAAATTTGGATTTAGATATTTAAAGCTGTAGTTAAGTGTCCGTTTCCCTTTTTGCATCTCAACCTTATTTGCCTACATGGTAGTCAATCTACTAGACAGTAATTAAGAACCATGGTAAAACACCTGATAGGGTATAGCATGGAAAGGACTTTGTGAATACTCTATGTCCAAGAAAATATCATGATAGAAATTCTGAATATGAAATGCATTTGTAATATTTCCTGACCTATTAAAAGCGTATTTGGTAAATAGTTTCAGTGATACTAAAGCTGATCCAGCCAAGAAGATACTCTCCATAACTCCAAAACATTCTTTTAAGCTTTCTCCACATTAAATCAATCAGAAAGGAACCAATCTTTGCTGTCAACCAACGATAGAAATGCCACGCCACTATTGGGTAACAAATAGAAAATAAAAAGTAAAACAGCTTCATCTTAATTTCCAGACTTAATTAGCAATAAATCAAATGTAATTAGCCCCACATTGGGCACCAAAAATAAAAGATGTGATGGGTTGGGAGTTCCCCCCCGCCCTTTGTAAAATCACCCAGACTAGACTCAGTTAAGGACTGAAGCTCTATTTACAGCTTAGCACAATGTACAAGCAGATATATACACAATATACAGGAATATTTACAGAAGTATTACAAGTTAAAGGTAATACAGAAACACCACACCCCTCCCAGAAATCAGAGACCCCAGGAGGGGCTCCCAACCACCCTTCCACCTTCTTTCCACCCCTCTACCTTACCCCAGGGTTTGCCTTATGTGCAAGGTGAGTTTGGAGGATGGGCCAGGGGGCTTAGAAGCAGAGTGGTTAGGTTAGCAGAGAGGCCAGAAGCTCCCAGGGAGACAGAGATGAGACTCTGTGTGAGAGTGTGTGCCTTATCTATGTTTGTGTTCTTGTTCTTATACATCTCATCAAGCCTATGAATGAAGTAGACATCACCATTGTTTTCTTTTCATAGCCCATAATTTTCTTTTCATTAAAAATATTCCAATTAGTCTCAAACTAGCACAGTGAGCCAAAAGAACTTTTTGTAAGTACAGAAATTGTGGGAATGTTCTGCTGGTGTTGTAGATGCTGCAGTGGAGGGGGGAAACAGCCCAGATAGACAACAGGACGGTAGCAATATAGAGAATCTTCAACTTTTAAGTTGCTACATGAGGTCCAGTGATGAAACTTTTGAGGAAGGACTCTTGTGTTATGAGGGAGCTCCCATTCCTTACAGCTGGAACAGCGCGAATGGGAACTGTGAGATCAAGAGTTAAAAAAAAAAAACCACTGGAACAGCTAGAGAGTTTGTCATTCAGCAAATTTCAAATCACCTATTGTGCAGAACGTGTTGCACCAGTTGCCGAGAAGCACATCTTTATTGTTTTTATTGTCATGGTAAGAGTTCTACAAAAGTACTGTCATTTCAATATGTTTATGCAGCAGTGTTATGAAGTTTAACTTATCTCTGAAAATAGGAAATTGCTACTGACAAAAGTTTAAATCATGGCAACTTTCTTTTCTCCTGCATCCTACTTTTTTAAGATTTTGATTGTGTAGATCATTGCAAAGGTAGTATGTGTAGCTGACTAAGGAATTCCTGGCCTCTGCCATCTAAGGAATTCTGCTAAAATGTTTAGATTCAAGCAATACTTTTTAAATAAAATTCAATTCATAGTGATGATGCAAGAACATTTCAATGGTGAGGGAGTGAAAATTGTCTGTGTGTGTTCTAGCTGCAGTGTGCATGTCACCCTTCAATTTAGGAAGCCTTGACATGTTATAAACAGATTATTAAAATAGTGTCTGTTATCACATTGTGATCCAAAATAATTTTCTGATGGAGTGCAGGAAGCTGATTGTTCACATGACACATTCATATTTTCAGCTCCCGCTCTGGTCACTCCTTACAGAGGGTGGCCAGCCTGGCAGTGCCTCTGTCAGCTCTGCAGAGAGAAGCAGCCGGGTGTCTTTGAGCAGTATGTGACTGGGCAGCATGTCGTGGGGACAGCAGAACTGCTTCAACAAAGCAGAACTTGCATGGGCCAGGAGGGACCAGGGAGAAGTGATAGGTTTGTGGGAAAATGGAGGCATTGTAGAAGGAAGGGAGCAGGCATAATGAAGGACACTTACTCCCTTCTTAAAAATCTACAAAGCACTATTGCAAGTCGTGCGAGGGATATTGAGGAAGGAGTGTGACACCAGGGCCCACTTCAAGCCCAGGGTCTTATGCCCAAGGTGCTGCTTCTTCCTGGTGCAGGAAAAATGCAAGTCATGAGCTGCAGCTTTGCTTCAGCAGCAGCGTGACAGAACAGCAGCTGCCAGATGCGTGTTGCTATTTCTGTTTGTGCTGCTGACACAGAGGAAGTTATGGTTTATTTACTGAGGGCTGCTTCATCTCTTGCCATACTCTTCTGCACAAATGCAGCAATGGACATGGCAATGTTTGCTCCTTCTGCCTGTAAGCAGTGTTCATAGTTTTAACAGAGCACTGTCTGAGTCTGATTAATTGAGGCTGCATTCCTTGCTTTTGTGAAAGAGCTTATTGTGCCTGGCTATAGAGTTTGTCCCTCCAGACTGCCTATTAGTGCTAAAAAGAGAGGAAGCAAGGCCAGCCTCTCCAGCTGATTTTGCTTTTGATTCTGAAACCGAGATGTCACTTAGAAGCTGGTAATGACCTTTTATTTCTCGTATTAGTCTTTAGTGTGATACAAAGTGTTTGTTGGGAACGCAGAGTTCATAAGGCTTCTTTTAGCTGTTCCACTGTTTTTGTTTATCCATCTAGTCTGGCTCTTCCACACACCCACACCCCCCACCCCCTCAAAAAAAAACAACAAAAAAAAACAAAAAAACCCAACAAATTAAAAAAAGTAAAACTAGAAGTACATCCTTTTAAAAGCATCTGATCCTAGCATGTTGGTGTAGATTCTGCAAGTTACTCTCCCCTTTCCTTCTCTGTGTCTGAACTGGGCAGCAATGGCATCTCTGTGATTTTGGAGCTGCCACACAGGTAAATCTGAATAGATGTTCCTGTGATATGTTGAGGAATAGAGCCAGTGCCCACATTTTCAGCATTCTGAGCCCTTCAAAAATACGGTAAGTGAAATATATTTCCATTACTGAAGTCAGCAGATACATCTTGCATACAAAGCAGGTGAACTGGGTGAGGCAAACTCTTACTGGAGCAATGTTTGTAAGTGGCCCCACGTTCAAAGGTCATCCTGTAAGCCAGTGAATTAAAGATGGTTCCTACTCTTTGCAAATAGTGCTTAAATAAATCATTACTTCATTACTGAATGTTACTAATCAAATTTACTCATTAAATAGTTGCGGAAAACATCTGTGCCCTGAGCAAAGCCTGAGCAGTCAGTGTTAATAGTAGTATTTCTGTGTATCACAAAAGGTGTAGTGCTTACATAAAGATGTATCCCCATCCACTCAGACAATCTAGTGAACCTTCGCTGTCTCGAAAATCTGTATTTTCTTTAGATGCTGCGTTAGTTGAGGCTGTACCTGTGAAATAGCTTTGTTAAATATACCTACTGAGCCATCTCTTTGCCTGTTTCCTTTCTTCCTACAAAGCCATTTGGTTACTCTCCATGTGTCTCATCATTATCATAGGCCTCATGCCTTTTCCAATTCTCATGGTCTGTCACTTACTCAACAGGTTTCCCATTTTTTCCTACACAACTGGCTTTTCAGCTCAAGGAGCTGTGGATTGTATTTTCCCCTCTGTGAGTGAACACAAAGGCAGAGCTTTCACAGCTTTCATCTCACTCATTACTGCTCACGATAGATTGCTCTGGACTGCTTTCTTACTAGTCTCCTGATCAAATAAAATATCGAACAAGGTCAGCGTTGCACAGCATTTACTTCTGTGGGTCTCGGTGTATCACGAAGGATTTCAGAGCTTGTTAGTCAGGGCATGAATCTCCAGTGGCAACTGTAATCTCACTGCTTTACAACATGTACAATTTGAAATCAAACAGTGAAGACAAATTATAAGACAGGACTGAATTTGACACAGAACTCCACATTTGCTTGGGAATTTAAAAAGTATCCTGGTCAGAATACTGTGTGGTTGTCCTCACTCTTGTGTCAGTCTAATCTCCCTTCTGCTCATTTAGTTTAAACATTTCCTACAAAGGCTGCGTCTGACCTGCCAGCTGGTATCATCTCTTAAGAAAGAGACATGTTCAGCAGCTGAAGTCCCTCATGTGGCAAGCACAGCATAATTGTACTCTACTTTACACCGGCGCTATGGCTGGGTAAACAGAGATAGACCCAATGGCAAATGAGTCATGCTTTCAGTGGTATCAATTTTCAAAGCTTTGGCTGCCTGGAATGAAAGATCTATTCGGATGTTTACCATTACCAGTCCAGATTCATCAGGCTGTATTGATTAAATTTTTGCACTGTAAAAATACCATTCTGAACCAGAGCGAAATCAATAAAGGGTGAGAGGTTTTATATATACAAATTGGATTTGGATCAGGAAGAAAATACTCTTCAGCTGAGGAAAAATAAAGCTGGGGGGGAAATGTGATAAAATATCTAAGAAGGGGGAAAAGTTTCTTTGTCATTTCCCCCATCTATACTGTCTTTGGACCTTTCTGTCTGCCCACTTATTACTTTTCTACTCAGATTTTCAAGCAAATTGAGCCCCCCAGTTAGGAAAAGATGCTTTCAAATAGGTACAGCATTATCAAAAACCATATTAGAGGGGTGTTCTAAAAATGCAATTACATTCATATGTTTGGAGATACTCAATAGTGTTAATGGCAGCCTTCCTAGCAGAAGTCAGAAGAGCTATTTATAGAGTACTTAATGCATCAGAAATAAGTTCAATGAGATGGTGGTAGGGTTATTTCCAGAAAGCAATTAAAACTGTCACTAGATTGATGATGAAACATTCTGAGTAACAAACAGTGAGGATATGGCATTTTACTTCCAGTGGTTTTATTTTATGTGTTGTGGCCTGTGGTAGTAAGATAAGAAAGGCAGTTAGGTATCTGTGAGGCAACGTCAGGAAGGTTTTCTGTGTAATGCTTACAGTGGAAAAGTTTAAAATGAAACAGTTTTGGGAGAATGGAGAAGTTTTGCCTTTGGTAGAAAGAGTTGATCACCGTGCAGTAATTAATTGTACCTGAATTGCCCCAGATAATAGAGCTGTGTGAAGTTTAGATTGCCTCACTTTGTTCTGAAGACCTGGACTGTTCAACAGTCCTTCTCTGCAACTGTCTCTCTGAGGAAGACCTGACCTCCTGATGTACCTTCTTGCCTTTCAGTAGAATCCCTCTTGGGATGATGCAGTCCATAATGTGAAGAGCACCAGGACTGAACCTTTTTACAGACAGAGGAATTTCAGCTGTGTTATTTTTCAGTTGACAGTGAAACCACCCAAAAATCTTACCTACTGGAATCACTCATTTGTTTCATAGCAAAACCAACAGATCTGCTGAAGAGAAAATAGGAAACAGGGTACAAGTCATGTAATCACAAGGTAAATGGGGTACTTAATACAAGTCCAAATAATAGAAGAAATTAAGAAGACACAAGAAAGGAGTATTTTAGGAGTTTAAGGAATGTCTGCATTTGTGTAACACATGGAAAACTGTAAATTGTTGTAGTATCTTAGGAGGCTTTTTAACATTGTTCAGAAAGGAGGGCAAATATGATTTGGAGTTGGATCTGTTTGCTGCTTAAGATTTTTTCCAAAATCATTCCTTTTCTGCTTAATATAGCTTTCTGTGCTTGCTGTGGTCTCTTGCTCCATGACAGTGTCAGAGAGGATAAATATCAGTAGCTGAATAAATTTAAGCATTCTAGTCTGATAACAGACTGCAAAAGAAAATTGTTTCAGACACAGATGTCTCAGGTTGGATGAGATTAATTGCACTCTTTGTGTCCTTTGTTGGGATAGACCACCAAGTCCCACTTTGTTCAAGAGCAGAATCTTTGGCAGTGATTGTAGAAATTATTTTGGAGGTATATATGAGAACAAATTCCATGCAGTAGCTTTGCAGCTTTCATGTAATCAACAGTAAAGTGATGCTTTGAATTTAGTCACACAAAATTTGCTCAAAGTCACAAGATGTTGTGGTATTGGGAGATGACATTTAATGTATTTCACTGTTAGGTGTAAGCATATGATGCATGGAGAGACAAGCAAGAAGTATTGCAGCAGGAGAACTTTAAATGGAGAGAGTATTTGTCTGTGAAGATGATCCATTGGTGGTATAGATTACCTAGTCCTGTTGTAGGTGCTTTGCTGGGGAAGCTTTTAAGGGATGTCAGGTGTGATTCACGTGGAACAAGGAAGCACAGATGATCAGGTAATTGTTTGCACCTCTGTTTTCTATAAATCTGCATTGCAATATGCAGAGTGGGCTATGCACACAGATATGTGTCAGAACTGCATGGTTTTTTAGTATTCTGACAATACAGCAGTAGAGACTGGTTTGGGGTTGTTGCGGGTTTTTTGCCAAAGAATTGTCAGTCATTCAGTGATGATCTATCATTGTGATTTATTTTGGATTGTACCAAACTTCACATAAAGTTCTATTGTGTTTTCTCATCAAGTATTCCTTGGTGATGTGAAGGACAGGGAGGTGCAGCAGTCATTGGTGAATGCACCTTTGCTGTACATTCCATGCAGGAACCTGATCTCTGTTTACCAACAGCCAAAGACTTCAAAACTAATGTTTTGAATGCACTTCCAAGTCCCTTTGATTTCCAGCTAGGTCTTGAAGAAGCAGGTGCTACTGAATACTGGCATAGCCCATCTCTGTTACCTCTGTAGAAAGGTACAAGTTTGATGGTTTGATGGTTTGTTGGCATAACTCTGGTGGACTAAGCATGTAAAACTGCATGACATACTACAATGCTGTTGGGGAAGCCAAGATTAGATGCAGTTATAACATCCAGATTGCCAAAGGAGTCTATTTAAGTTAGGAAAATAATATAAGCTGCACCATAAAGATAACATCTCAGTCTAGTACAGATGCGTAAAACTTGATATCTACATTTAACCTCTTGTGCTGGTTTAAGGCTACTTGGAATATTTTAATAGAGAAAATTATATTATAGGCTGTGAAAAGGAAACAATGGTGATGTCTACTTCACTCATAGGCTTGCTGACACAAATAAAACTAAGAACATAAACATNCTGGCTGAGTTTTAGTCTGGGTCATTTTACAAAGTGTGAGGGGGCGGGTAACTCCCAAACCCACATCACCTCTATAGTTCACTCTCTCGGGTAACCTTCTCTAGTAGAGAGAGTTTTCCATTAGGTTTTACTGAAAAAAAAAAAAATCCTAAAACTAAATTTTTGAACATTTTTGTGGCATAAAAAATTACATTAATAAAGTTAGTTGCTGAAAATGAAAGCTAGAACAGAGTTGTCTTCAGGACACAGCGGGAAGGTAATTTAAAAAGCTCAGAAACATTGTTGAAACCATTACGCAAGCTTATTAAATGCAATGTATATTTAAATTGAAAAAACTTCCTTTATTAGGCCTAGATAGGTGATTTTTTTGCTGCCTCTAGCAGTTAAGCTTATTGGGCAAAAGTCAGGATAGCTTAATTTCTAATCTTCATGGAAAACCACTTCTTAAAAAATGGATAGCAACATTATTAATATGATATTTAAGGGTTAGACTGGCTGTAGAACAACCCAATCTGAAGAAAAGTGAAATGAAAGTGTTTTCATTGAGATTTGACCACTTTTGTTTACATATAGTTTTGGATTCTTAGCATGATTTTCTGAGAGTTATTTCTGAAACATGTCGAATTAACATTAAAATCTTCCCTTATCATCACAAATTATAAAATATTTAGCTTTAATTTCCCTTTTCATATCACATCAGTAGAAACTTATTATAAAACACATTTGAAAGAACTCATTGTTGACTTAGATAATTAAAATGAAGAGTGTGGAGTGAATTTTTAATGCTTTTTAGATTAGCTCAGGAATGATCAACATACTTGTCTCCTATTCAAGAATATGTACAAATAATGCTTCACAGCTCACATTTGCCTTCTTCCAAGAAAATTAATGAGCCTTCAGAATTTAGGACATGTCAGTAAAAATTCTAGGCTGAGTTGAACATTTTTAAAGTCTCTGACTCATTAATTGGTTTAAGTCTAAGGACTCTGAATTTTAGAGTTGATAGAGGCTGTGTTTCTTGAAAGTCTATAAGAAACTGCAGAGGTCAGCTGAGGCCAGCACCCAGCCGTTTGCCAGCATGTTCCTTGCAGTGACTCTGCACAGCTGAGCTTGTTATTAAATAAGGAAATTAACTTTCCAGCCTGACACTTAGAGAACCTTATTTTGATTGCAAAGTGTACAGGTACAAATCCTGAAATGAGGCCCTGAATTGCAGTGAATTAGGGGGACTGTTGGTTTTGTGGGAGCCATGAAAATTCACACATAGTGAGGATGTGGTCTGTTAGCCACAGACCAGCCTTCAACCCACCATGCTCCACAACATCTGTCTTGAGCTCAGGCAGGCAAGCTGGGCAGGCATGCATCCCACGATATGGTGATAAAGAGGAGTGGGAAAGAAGAGATGGCTTTTATGTAAGCCCACAAGCCTAAACACCAAGACAGCTGAGGGGCCTAACAAATCGTGTGTGTCACACTGGACATTGTGAGAATGATTGATGGCTAATGTAACAGCGTAGCTACAGGCTAGCAATGTAATACCCCCCCCCACCAGTCAACTAATCCCAGCTGTACCTCTTGTCAGCTGCCTCCTTCTTACCTTACATGAGTCACCTCTGCCTTGCTCTTGACCTTTGCAGTCAGACAATGTCACAGCTTTTGCCTCCTCAGCAGGACAGTCCCCGTCCAGGCTGTGATCTGCCTCTCCTCCCTTGCCTTGCCTGCATTGCTTCTTTGATCCCTTGGTGGACTGATTTAGCTCAGCAAGCTGTCAGGTATTAACCCAGGAAAATAAAGTGAATAATTATCTGCCAGTTTCATGACCTGAATCAGCTCACCACTATTTCAGATGCTAAGCTCCGAGCAGGGACCATGTTTCCAGGAGGTGGATGGAGAGGTGAGCGAGCAGAATAGCTGTTTCAGTTGGAGGAGGTGTAAGCTGCTGCATCTATTCACAGCTCAGAGACCTTGCCCTGCTGTACTGGCCCTGCATGGAGCACCCTCTGTATTTTGGGGTGCTTCTGGGTCCTGAGGACCAATTGCTATGGAAAGAGAAAGAATCTCCATGTCTGACTTTTTAACATCAGCTTTGTCTGAAGCTATTTACCTATTGCAAGATACTGTATTGTTTCTGTTGCACTTGATCCCTGTTCACTCCCTGGAGTATCTCATTTTGTCTAGTCTGCTGTGGAAACCCAGTCTCTTGGTACAAACCCAAGCGCTACCCTGCCTCCCTGCTATGCTTATACTTCCATACAGGAGGAGCTGGGAAATAGTTTTGCACTTGAAAACAGGACAACTCTTAGTTGTTTGAATTAGCTGTGAATTAAAACTGCAGGTTCTGCCACAGCATTAGTAGGATGACCTTAGGCTTGATTTCCCTTGCTTTGCGTGAGAAGTCTGGGCAGAATCTTGGATTTGCATGCAGAAGAATCCATTATCACAATGAACAGGATTTCTGAAGCCTCATATTACATCACCAAAACAAACATAAGTCTCAAGATTGGCCTCAATGACCATAAAGAGCAGCAGCAGAGCTAGGGTAAGCAGTCCAAACTTAGAAACCAGGTTTCATTACATGTAGTGCTTACAGAACTGGTTATGATTTGCATCAGTGAAGATTTAGTCTTAATACCTGGAGGAGGAAATGCATCACTAGAAGGAAAGGCAAGAGCTAGGTAAGAGCATTCTGACATTCCTTTGCTGGGGCAGGTTTGATGCACTCTCTTGTAACTTTTTTTACTAAGTAACTGGTGTCTGGTTACTATGCCATGACTTGCTGGCAGAAACAAGGCATGAAAACTGCATAACTGGGTACAGGATAACTCACCTAATATTTCCAGTTGCATAGAGCTAGTTTGGAGTCTAGAGATTGTGCTACTGTGTTGTCTTTCCACAACAGTGTGGTTGGGATAGGGAAGATGCTGTATTCTGACAGGTGAAAAAGAAAGGAAAATGTTGATTGTGTGTATATGGTCTTATGTGGGAAAATATAATTTAAAAAAGGAGTCTTAGGAGTGAAGATTGACAGTCCTGAGATACTTCTTAATGAAATAGGAAACGTTGTATCTCCATGTCATTAATCTGATTGAACTTAATATGTTCTGCAGTGTTTAAACATTTCATTCCTTGTGCGAAGTGTGGGGGAAACAATGGAAAACTTTCAAACATTTTAAGATCCATTTAATTAGGAGGGTCGTAAAATAGATAGATGTGCAAGATCTCTGCCCCTGTAGTAAGGATGTGCTTACATTGCCTCTGGCTCCATGCTGCTGTTTGTTTGGAAGATGAGTTTGTCGTGATCAGGCTCCTGAGTAGACATATGTGAGTGCATGCATGCCACGTGTGGGAATGTGGTCAAGGTTTTCCATAGCTGGTTTGCCGATTTATATACAAATAGAGAAGTGGTGAGATCTGCTGACATAATCAGAAGCTCCATATATCACTTTATTTTCCCTCTTTAGCCATTCCAGCCTTCATTGCCACTCCTGTATACAGATGCCTGTAATATTCCCTGAAGCTTTGGCATCAGTTAGGCTAAGCCAGTCTCACAGCTGCAAAAAAATGTATAGTGGACACTCAGGTCAGAAGGATCATAAACCTACCTACTCCACTTAACCCAGCATAGAGTGAACTACAGAATATGTCTTAAAATCCTCTTAAGAATCTTTCCACTTACATTAAAATACCAAAAGCAATAATTATAATGAACTAGAGGGAGATCAGAAGAGATCAAAGGCATTCCTCTAGCAGCTTAAGTCCTTGAAGTAGCAGGTAATTTGTTAAATTTAATTCTCAGGAGTTAGCCCATGCCTCAAGCTATAAAGGTAGGTTAAAATAATACCAGTGGTTCTCTACTAGTCTGACCTAGGGCTGACTCTTTTGTGAGCCCAGATCGAATGGACCAGTTTACTTCTGATCATAGAAGGAAGTATTTGGGTGACTTCAGTACCAGTGAAATAAAAGGGCAAGTCCCTGCTACAGTCCTTGGAGCGTTCTCCCAGGTTTCCAGGGAACAGACTAATAACAAAACAAAGCCAAACCAAATTATGCAGCAAGGGGGAAGAAATCCTTCTCTGTACCTGCAGACAGTTCAAGGCATGGAGCATGGGATTAATACATGATCAGCAAGCAGCAATGAAATCTTTCTAAAGGATAATGCCCCAGGCTGGACACAGGTTTTCATCGGAATATAGCAGAGCAATCTTCTTCCTTGTCTTAAGTACTCTTTCACAGTGATATCATCAGATAAATGTTTATCTTGTGGTCTGCTAAAACATACATCCCTCTCTGGAATAGTAAAATTAATTAACTGTTACGTAGCTGATTTTTACATCCTTAGAACAGTACATCACAGCTGCTTTTATTGAACCTTATCTTGAACTCTTTTCCATGCCTTCTTCTTCTGAAAATGATTTTGAGTTTGCCCATGTTCTTCTAGTTTTGTCGCTTATCCATTCTTTTCATTGCACTCTGTGCCATCACCCAGGCTATTAACAAAAGTAAAGGTTAGACTCTAAGTCGAGACAGAGCCCAGCACGTCTGCCATGGCACTGTGCAGCTCTGTTTCTGTGCTGCTTTCTTCTTTGTGTTAAAATGAGTGGAATGGATAAGGTTTCAAGTTAAACTTTTAAAACTTTGCTTGGTATATACAGTGACAGCATTTGTCACTACAAATGCTTTTAAGAGTGTTTATATACAATAGTTCCAAGATATAAATGATTATTGTTTGAAATCTGTCAAGGGAAAGATCTTGCTACAACTAAATATGTAACCCTGACATTTGAAATCAGAGCAGACATATTTGGCTTACACTTGTAGCGGTATCAGCTGCTTTCTGAGAGAAAGAAGGAGGAAACATTTCTGTGTCAGGTTAATTGCAGAATAACAAGCAAATTCTATCTCTTGACACTAATTATTCTAAATAAATTCAAACTACATAGAACCTTTTTATAACGAAGCCATTCTTTCCACAGAACAACTTCAGTCTAAGTGGAAGTAGAATTGCAATTGGCATATTGTGATGTATTACAACAATTCAGGACTTTCATTCCACTTCACAATAAGTGGTGTTCTGTAGTGCCCAGGTAGAGAAATTGTTCTGAGTGCAACAGAAGAAATGTTTCTGTCTTCTCAAAACAGCTTTTCTGGTTTCTTAGCAGTCAACTCATGAAAACAAGGAAGGAGAAAAAGTTTCTTTAAAATCCATTTTAGAACTAGGCAGATCTTCATGGGCTGTAAGTCATATAATATTGTATACAGCCATCAGGGTGGGCTGCTCACTCTTCTTTTTCTCGACATTACCTTTCTGGTGGCTTTTCTTACTGTAAATGAAGGCCATTTTGTCTCGCTACAAAAATCTGGAGAATTCAGACTTGCCTGTGTGCATTTAATGTACTATTTTGTCCTTTGATTCATCTTGCTAGCAATAGTTGAGTTTATAAAAGGCTTCTGAACTGAGCTGGTGGGACCTGAGACCATGGCATGCTGTTGTTAAAAGTTCTCACCTGAAACCAGTCAAAAATTAGGGACTTTTTGGTGTTGGTGTATGTCCACTTAGGTCCACTGGCCGTTGCAAACCCATCATTTTTGCAGTCCTCTCCCCAAACAGATAAATGATCTTGCAAGTAATTGCTAAAGGAGGAGGCAGCCAGATTGTGTAAGGTGATGAAATGTCATATTTGATCCAATTGATGAGTGATATTAGTGTAGAAGTGATTAAATTCAGTATTGGTACAAAGTCTGTTTGCAGTAGGAAATTGCAGTTTCACATGATGTGTTTTTGTAATCCTTTGCAGAGCTATGTACACTGGACTGTGGCAGCCACGGTGTCTGTTCAAGAGGGATATGCCAGTGTGAAGAGGGTTGGGTGGGACCGACCTGTGAGGAACGTACCTGCCACTCTCACTGTGCTGAACACGGCCAGTGCAAGGACGGGAAGTGTGAGTGCAGCCCTGGATGGGAAGGGGACCACTGCACCATTGGTAAGGGACTTTTGTACCTCGAGAAATAAAATAACATAAAATCTTAACCAGTTACGCAAAGACTTGCTGTAGCCATCAAACTGATTGAAGGCACTTTGGACAAACAGAGACTCAGAACCAGGCCAGATATAAAAAGATGCCTCTGCACTGACAATGCACCTCAACTTGTCCCACAGAATAACAACTCCTTGCAGCTGTTTAGAGGAAATAATACTGATTTTGGTTTTTTTTCCTGAAAAAAAACCACACACAGGAAAGCAAGATGTTATCAGTCCTAACAGATCCTTAGGTTGTGTTAATATGTGAACTTCAAGACAGGGGAAAAAAAAAAACTAAAAAATAAAAGGTATGATGGGATGAAGCTATTATTCAGCTTAAGTAATTCTTGCATTAAATCTCTTACCTTCATCTCTGGGGATTTACATGTTTTACTTATTACTAGAGGTGGTTTTTCTATAGGTGGCTGCTAACAGTATACTTAATAAGGTAAAGCATTCAGATCTTTTTAGAAGTCATTACTATACAAACATAATAGTTATATTGTTAATGAAATACGACAGAGTTTTGCAAAGTCTGTGCTTTGGGACATTTTAGGGAGAAACACTATTATTCATAAACATCTTAATTGTTTATAATAGTAGGGTATCTAATTTTCAGAGGTAAACAGTTTAAGCTCTTGTGCTTGCTTCTTGACAAAAAAAGTAGAATGAGTTATCTTTATCGTGATCCTTTTAAGATAATTCATTCATTGTCTCTAGAATTTATTAAATAAATCAGATTTGCTAAATCAAGAATTAGGTTTGTGAAGGAGGAAGAAGCTCATTTTATTAAGATTTGTGTAGGTCAAATCCAGAAAAGGACCAAAATAGTTAAATAATTAGAGCTGCTGTTCCTGTTGTGGGCACAGCCAGGCATAGCCCAACCTGTCCTCTGCACGTTTGTCACCGAATGGAGGTCACACACGCAACATGTTGTGATCACAGGAACAGATCTGGCTGCAGTAGGAGTGAGACACTGTATATCTAACCAAGAGGTGGCAAGCCATAAGCAAACAGTGTCTGTGTTTTTCTTTGGGTACAGAAGTTCAATCCATCTCAGTTTTGTTTTTTTCTTTTTTAAGCTTACTACTTAGACGCTGTTCGAGGTAAGTTTTTCATATCAGCATTGCAAAAGAATAATGAAAAGACACAAAAGTTTTGGGAATGGAGTGTTTTGTGCTACCTGTTTTGTCTGAGCTTCTGTACTGCTAAGTTGGAGAAATAGATAAGCAATGTGTTCATAGATATATTGGTATAATTACATGTAGAGACACCAATGTAAGCATGATTTTTGTGCCCACCTGATGTGCTATGCTAGGCAAATGGGTTTTTGCTCTCATTTACCATTCCAAAGTATGACAGACCTGAAAATTTGCTCAAAAACTTTGTATTGATCCTGCCTCCGTGAGAACAAAACTTTGCCTTCTTTTTTTTCCTTTTTCCTGTTTGATCATTTGTGCTTGAAACAAGTCTCTTGATAGAGAAGTATACTTTTTTTAAAAGCTATCTATGCTAGATGTGATACAGCCCTCTTGAAATCATCTGGTACAAGAGTTAAATTCTATGTTGGTTTGTGTCTGGTGCTGCTCATTTGGTTTCCATGCCTTGCCGCAGGTTCTGCTTATTCACATCAGCACAAGTACCTTGCTTGGGTTTGACAGCAGTCCCTCAGCTGTAGTGGTTCTGTGCAGAGCAGGGAGGCACATTGCCCCTTCCAAAAACACTGCCAGCTGAAATATCAAACTAACCAATATTCCAGGAAGACCTGGGTGGTTAGTTTCTATTTACTGTTTTGTTTCTTCAGAATTAGATAATAATAAAATCATGTAGGCATTCATTTTGTTGCATTTATGGTCTTAGAGGATAACCACACACTGCAGCAAAATATAATCATACATGAGAAGTGAATTAACTCATCAAGACGGGAAACTGAAGTGGAAAAATATCTCCATTACCCAGAAGAGCTCTCGCATCCTGCCCCAGCTACCCAAAACAGGCAAATAATTGGCTTTTAGAGTATATCTGGTTGTTGCCAACCTGATGCTAATTTAGAGCAGCATCTTCCAGTGTGAGGAATCAATGCCACCCATCTCCAGCTCTTCTGAGCAGGAAGGTCAGATTCTCCAATCCCTTTTTTGCAGATGTGATTGATAAACTGTGCTGAAGCTAAGAAGGAGGGAAATGATGGGTCTAGAGTAAAGTTGCCAGGATATGTGCTGCATACAGGCCTGTAGGTTACAACCTGGTAGACCAGTCATACAGATTCCCCTACTCTGATCAGTTTCTTCAAGGAGCATTTGGTGCTGGCAAACATGCAGACTGAGGCCTCTACTTTTTTCTGCAAAAAAAACCTAAAAAAATCTCTCATAAAACACTAGCGTTCCACATCAAGTACAGAAGGGCTGTCAGCTCTTGTGTGCTGGCAAAAAGAAAGGAAGGAGCCCTTTTAGAAGGGATGCCACTTGTGCTGTTAAGCTTGTTGCCGAGCTATATCCATGGTCCTTTGGCTCCACATGTGATATGGTGAGGATTTGACAAATGCCTGAGCTGGCACTGAACTATGCAAGCAGATGGACATGAGCATACACATTCCTCTCTCACTCTTGCAGGACAGAGATCTAGCTGAGAATGTCCAAATGACTATCGATTCAGAGCTTGCAAACATATAATCCAAAGGATGCTTACAGTCATTCGAATTTTGATCTAGAATCAGAGCCACTAAAGGGCAAGTGTTTGTCGTATTGGAATCAGCTGTGATGTGAAGGAAGTGAAACTGGACATCAGAAGGAAAAATGCTCCCTCATTTGCCTTCTGTAAAAAGAGTTGCATTGCAACACAAATCAAATTGGCTTTTTCTCAGTCAGCTCAGTATTTATGGACAGAACAAAAGGGTCATTTCCATTCTCTGCAATGTGTTGTAAGATTACGTCCACAAATGCCAGTTTGTCATTTCAACAATATTTTCCCTGTATATCTTTGATATAAATGTTGATCTGTGATCTCAATTCATTTTTCACTAAGTAGAGAAAGAGATAGATGTGGGAGACTGTTAAATGTCTTCTACGTTTGCTCGCTTTTTTCCTGCACAGAAATTGTTACACACTAAAAAAATCTGCATTCCACACTGAGAAATGACTTCTGGGTGGGTCGATGAAGGGATCAGGATGAGAATTTTTCTATATTTGGCCAAGAATATAAATGGCTTACAAAGGAGCTGTGATCATTTGAAGGCAGCGACTATACGAAAGTAAGAATGTCACTGTAAAAGAACAAAAGAAAGCTCCTCAACAAGGCTTCTATTTTTACATTCTCTTTTCTAGATGGCTGCCCAGGTCTCTGTTATGGAAATGGGAGGTGCACTCTTGATCAAAACGGATGGCACTGTGTTTGTCAAGTGGGCTGGAGTGGCTCGGGATGTAACGTTGTCATGGAAATGGTGTGTGGAGATAACCTGGACAATGATGGAGGTATGATAAATAGTTCATATCTCTTTGTCACATCCTTGATTGTCATTTGGATTTATACTTTTGGTGTATATTTTCCTTTTATGTCGCAGAATGTTAATGTTTCTCTGTTTGTTCAAGGCAGTTGTTCCACTAACTTCATCTGAAGCAGCACAGTGAGAAAACAGACTCTTGCACTAGATGTTATTCAAGGCAGAAATTACAGATGTGTTGTACCTATCATCTCAGTACTTGATTTATTTTTTTCTGGGTGGGGGGAAATAAGACAAGCAAAAATCAGGGAAAAAAAGTATAATTACTGATTTCTTCTATGTCCTTTCCACTCTACCTCACAAGTCTGGCATTCATTTCAGAAAAGACAGCCAGTGGATACCAAAATGAAAAAATCCTCTGTGCCTGTCAAAATGCATTCGGAGTTTAGTCTTGCATTGTTATTAGATTAATACATTTGCAAACATAAAGCATACATTTAGAGATGCTTTTTTTAACATGAATCTCTTTCTTAATGATTCCACACACAGCCCAGTCCTTGCAGTTATCTGAACCTACATGTGAGTGATTGTTGAGTAAGCTAGTACAGAAAGTGTGCAGAAGTAATTTTCGGAAGTACCATAAACAGAACCCTGTACTGAAATCATTATTAGCTCTTTGCCACCAGTTGAACTGGAGGATTTGGCACTAGTTGCTCTCTACCTCAGACCTCTGTAATCTTGATTCACTCTAAGGCTGTGTAAATTTTAGGTTTGCTGGGAAAACCATAGATCTTTCATTAGTTAGTCTTTCCCTTGTTTCCAGTGGTTCATTCTAATACATGAGTGACTGCATTTTGTTCAGAAAAAAAATCCAAACTCTTATGTCAAACTTACCAATGGGAGAAAAACTACAGCACTCCTCACTTATCGTTCTCAGAGATAATTATTTATCCTTTATCAGGAAGGACTATTGCTTTCCTCTCCTTTACTTCCTACCATCCTTTCCAGTGTGCTTGCCTCCATACTTGGAGTTGTGCAGCTTTCTCATTCAGACTATGAATGCTTTTGCCCCAGCACAGTTGCATTTTTCCTTAGATTGTAAACTGAGATGTATTGAAATATGTGTTGTGTCACACTTACAGACCACCTCAGTGACTTGTGTGAGATCTCATATGCCACTCTAGTCTCAAACCTTAGTGTAATGATTGCCTTACCTTCTAAGTCATTGATAAGTTAAGCTTGATTTGGGGCCAAGAACTGAGGTCACTGTGGGACCTCAATAGAAACAGTCTGACTCAATGACAATTCCTCATTTGCAGATATATTTTGAGACCTTCTGATTTTATATCCTGTGGGCTCTAAGACCATGCTGTCCTTTGGCAAAGACTTTCTTATTTCTGAACCCCATTCAAAATCATATTATTCCTCTCTTACCCTTCTTTTTTCCACCTTATTTCCAAGACACCTCACAACCATGTCTCTGCCTGCTCTCTCTGCTCTTCCTCGCTGGTGTCTGTCCCTTTCACACAAGGTCCCACAGCTGGCATCGCAGCCCCCCACGTGCTCTCCCATCTGTCCGGTGCTCTCCCCTGCCGTCCAAGGCTCTGACTCACTGCCTGCGCTCTTAAATCTGTCCACAAAAGCCCTGCTTAGCCTGTAATGTATGTAAAGCATTTCTGATACACTCCATGAACTGGCTCTGTATAAACTGCCCTCTGTTGTGGTTTTGGGTGCTTTATATTCTGCAATAATGGTGAGTTATTGAAAGAGTTGGCAGTTTTAACTCTAAATCTCCTTGAATTTGTCAGTTTAAGGCAGACACTTAACATCATTTCACTGCAGGTTTTAAAAGTAATTTTCTTTTTCCATTTTAATGGCATCATAACACGGACTAGGACAGCTCTGTTGACATTACAATTAGAGATAAGTGCAGAGAGAAATATTTAATTAATCTGACTACTACAGATGGACTAAATGTAATTAAGTTTCCTTCGCTATCAATTTTATATAAGAAAAGAAAATTATATCTACATATTAAAACTACTTCTCTTTATATATATGAAGTTCATAGGACCTGATTTGGCATAGGCATAAATTAGAAAAATTCCTCTGAAGTCATTGGAGTTATAGCAGTGATACATTAATACAGAATTGTAAGCTGATTCCTGGTGCTTGGGGGTTTGTTGACATACCGTATGGATCGTTTGGCTCAGAGTCGTGAGTAAGTTCCAGTGATATCTAGTGCATGCAGACAACTTACAGAGGGTAGTAAAAGCAAGCCAGCCTTGGATTGCCTTGAGGCTCTGTCTATGCAGAGATGATCCACAGGGAGTTGTGTAGATACCTCAGCCTTGAATTGTCCTTAAGCCATAGACCAAACAGGCCAGTGCTGCATCATTCAGAGAACCAAAACCTGAGCTGAGCCTTGAAATGCCTCAACAAATAAGATGCCCTGAGTCTCAATTCAAACCATTACTCAGCTGCCTGAGAAAGTAAGATACAGAGAGGGTTTATGTCAGTTTCATCTGACTGCCCTCTGTATCCAGATAATCATCACATCAGCAGAAGAGAAGTAAAAAAAGAAGAGCACACTGAAGGAAGCCCAATCCATGGGTGGAATAAAGAAAGATAAGAGGAAACTTCGTTATGCTACCCAAGATAAACATTCCAGAAAGTATAATCCACTCAGGCACAGCCCTGCCCGTAGTCACATAAATCAGGGGATATAAGCCCTAAGATTCATGTTAGGAACTGAGAGTTGCCACTCCAACGCTACATCATGCCTGGAGTGGAGGGCCCTCCCACCTTGATCACAACACAAGCCAAGGTCACTTTTCTAGGACTGAAAGCCCTTACCTAATTTTTACTAATTTAGTGTCATTCTGTGTTCCAAATCGAGCTGCCCAGGGAACTGCTGGAATCACGATCCCTGGAGGTGTTGGAAAAATGTGTAGACATAGCAGTTAGGTACATGGTTTAGTGGTGATGGTAGTGTTGGGTTGATTGTTGGACTTGATGATCTCAGAGGTCTTTTTCAACCTTCATGATTCTTTAGGACTCACTAGCAAAGGTCTTAGTCGTTGCAGATGTATTTAAATCGAACATTTATACCTCAGTCCTTAAGAGATGTTTTGTGCTTCAAGTTCAGTAGTAAAGCTGAGTAATTATGATTTCAAAACAACTCTAATTTCAAGAGTTAAAGTGATCATTTTGTGTAGTTTCAATTTGATTTGTTATACAGCACTTTCAGGGACTGGCAAACTGATATTTTTACTAGATAAAAATGCATGCAAACACATGATAGAAAAAAATGTGTTAGAAAAGGAAGTATTTTCTTAGTTCCAACTGTAGGGATTGAATAATGTCATTTATTTGGCATGAGGAAGAGTTTGTGTTATTGTTTGGTCTATAGAAACAGAACAAAAGCTTTGAGGGGGAGGAAGTCTTGAATTAATTCCCCAAGGACTGATGTATTAGTTTAAAGGCAAGCCACAAGCATGTTCACAGGTATCCCCAGTTCTGTAAACCAAGGAAGCCCCAAGTTTCCCTCCAGTGCAGTTCCTCATGGGTTAAACACATGTGGCAATATTTTCCCAAGCAGAGAGAGCACTACTTCTTTTAGAGTCCCATTAGTGTATACATTTGTAGGCTGACTGCATTGTAGCTGCCTTTCCCATTCCATCTCAGAACTCTCCCTTGGCTTTTTCCTACTTGCAGACTTAAGGGCATGTTTACCTGTTCAAATACCACTACAAATATCATTGGAAAGGTCTCAGCATTACAACAGCCGCACAACAACGTGGTTTGCACTTGCTCTTGTGAAGTACATCTGCAGTCTGTTAGCAGTGTGATGTCCATTAAATAATGCCAAGAAGTCAAGCAGATGTCCTTTGCAGTGGGGCCTTTCCCTTGCTGTGGCTTCTTTCAGTATCACATTATGCCCCATTTCTTATTCTCCTTCTTCATCGTCATGACTGACATGATTTTATTTTCAGTTTATAAAATGACCATTGAGCTCATCTGAGCAGGTCATTTTCTTTTGTCTGCCGTTACATTAAGCTCATTTGGATGCTTCAGTAGCTGCTGAGCTCTGTGCAGACATGTGCCTATGGCCCAGGCGGAGGAAGCTGAGCATGCTGCTGCAGCTCTGGGACACACTGGGCACTTGGCAGCACCTCACTGGTCGCCTCCCTGCCCTGCCAAGCCACAATTCACCTGCTCTTCTGACACCTATTTACATTGCTGCTGCACATGCAGGTCTTTGGCTTGAGCTGAAAGTTGCAGGATGTCACTCCCATTAATTTCTTTGGTACACATCTCCCTTTTAAATTTGCCTGAATCTCTTTGCATCGTTTTTTTTTCCCTTTGTGAATCAATCTTGACTGTTTGTTTTTGAGGAAAACACTATTTACTACAAGCTTCGAATTCTTTTCCAAATATCCCTTCAGTCACTCCAGACAGCTGTTGTAGCTTTCTCCAAGCTTTCCCTAGCAGAGGAAAATATATGACTCAGCATAGCCTTGGGTTGATAACCAGTGCTGCTAAAATATTGATGTATTTCTGACCCATCCATTGGCATTTTAATAACCTATCCATCACAGAGATATCGAGTCCATATAGAAGTAATATGCTATTATTACAAAATATAAATAATACTGATGGGAATGGTTTTCATTGTTGCTGAGCAGTGAGGGCTCCCTGGGGATACTCACAGTTTCTAAAAATCATACCTTGATATATTTGCATTCTCCTGTGTGTAGAAGGCCAAGCACCACTGGATAACACACACTGCAGCCTTTCCACAGGAACACTGGTGGGTTTCCAAAGTCCTTTTACAAATGCCAGTGTTCCCAGTTAAAACCTCATGGTATGTATATTAGGGCTGAAATCTGAGAAGCAGTTTGGATTAATGCATACAAGTTGGCATTAGAATCTCATGATGGTTACTGCTGCTTAGTCTCTTCTGAAGTTCCTCTTTGATTCAGTGTGCTTAGATTCCTGGCAACCCTAATTGGACTTAACTGAGCCTCTGGTGGAACAAGTTGGCACAGGCACTGTAATGCTTATTCGAAATCTGTAAGTGGAAGCAAGCAAGTGCAAGTTAAACACTCCTGTGGATATTTTTTTCCACAAACAATAGTATTGATCATGAAGTGTACCAAAAAATCAAATCCTAGAAGTGTTGAGAGTCATGGTGCTGAGTTTTCTAGTTTGTACTGCACAAGCAGTGGAGAGAATGAAATCTGCTTGCTGAAAGGAGAAAGTTAAAGCCCATTTTTTACTTCCTGTGAAGATGTTCTGAACACAGTTGTAATGGCTCCCTGAGATCAGTACAGTGGGAGCAGAAGAGCACTCCCACACACACCTCTGAGCTGCTTTTCAGCACAGAAAATGAAGGTCGTTAGTAGTACTTAGGCTGAGCATAGTATTGCTTAGCAATGGGTTTGATTTTCATGTGACTGAGCAAGTACATTTATTAGTATAAGCATTTGAAATGCGGGTTGGAACTAGATGATCTTTAGGAATTCTATGATCTGTGAGTATGCCAGCATACAGGTATAAGCATATACACTACTTCTAATATTCTGGGTTTGGCATTAACCATAAAGCCTCAAACCTATCATAGTTAACATTAGTAGAGTCTTCTCCATGTGTAACAAAAGCTTGAAGAATTAAGAACTTTGCTCTTAATGAATTTTGAAGCAGAAGAATAGCAAATTTTAAGGATTATTGCTAGTTATTTACACTTTGCCTGCCAGAACCTAATGATAGTGGATATTTTATTAAATTAACTGACCCAGTAACATGGGAGGTAGAGTCTGATTGACTTTGTCATTTTCATAGCCAGTTAATAAGATGTCTCAGTGGTTTAATAGAAAAAAAAGCCAGTGTGAAAGGTATCGTACCCTGTACTGGTGAGCTGGGGAAGTGGCTGCTGCTGAAATTAGAACTGCTTTGTTCTGTGCTTCCCTTACCAGTGACCCCACCCAGTGCCTGTTTAATGTCCTTAGATGTTCTGCTACCTAGACAATTTGTACTGATTGTGAACATGGAGCCATTCTCAGCAACACAAGTTATTGTGATATTCCCGTATTTGCAGTCCTGAATTGCTAGTAATACAAGGGTAGATGAAAAGACTAGAAAAGCCTGGATTTGAAAAGTAGATGGCATTGAGCTGTTCATATTATGCCCAAAATACGTGACTTGTTCCATGTTCTTGCTATTAGCTTATAGCTGACAAAATGCTTTTTTTTCTTCTCCAGCTGTTACTTTATTGTATTGAGGATTTAATGTAGATATTATGCAGCATATAGAAAGCTCGTGCACAAATCATATGAAATACAATCACTGTAGAGCATTTGCCCGAACATGGTAAGTCAAGAGATATATTGCTGGCAAGTAACAACAAAGAGGTGGGTCCATAGCTCCAGTGCAAATCTGTCTGACTGCTGAAGGTGATCATCCATGTAGAGGAGAGATTGCTGCATAATGTGGACATTAGAGAATGTGCTGTACCTTGCACAAACTGAGCCTTCCATCACTGCAATAGAAACACAGCTGAGGAGGTAATTTCTTCACACTCGTGGTATTGTTTCCATCATATTAAGAGAGGAATATATATAGATATAGATATAAAATAAATGTATAAGCAGGAAAATATATTTTGCTTGATGGAAAACAGTGCGTGATTCTGCTAACACAAACTCCTGGCACTATAAATATTAATATCATTCCTTATAGAAAGCTTTTTGAAAGGATCCCTTCCCTGGCAAGGAAATGGGAAAATCTTGTCCTTAGTCTGTAAGCTACGGCAATGCAGAGACAAGTGGTGTGATTGAAACCAGATCAACCTGTTTTGGCTGCTCTGCCTTTTCTTTGAGGTCATTTAAATTATTTAAGAGTGCTATGAAGTGCTTTTTATCCTCAAGTTGATCTTTGTGAATTCTGTTTTAGCAGTAATATTAAAAATATTTTAATTGTCTAATTCACTTACAAAACCAAAAGTCCTAGTTCATCACTATCCCTTGCATACAAAACAAGATACCTGGAAGATGCAAAACTGCAATTTCAAACGCATCAAGATGTGAATCACTTTATTATGTAACATACAGTGCACCACGAGAGTGCCTGGCTGCATTTTATACATTATACATTAGCATTTTAAATGCTAATAACAAAGCAAAATCATTTACACCTCTGGAATACATTTCAGTCTGTGATGCACATTGCGGTAGCTGACAGTAAAATTTCATTGTACAGGCTTTTCTGCTGCATGAATTATAGTTCTTGCTGTTTGCAGTAGTTTGTTCATACTCCTGACTGTTGTCTCCTAAGATTTAAAGGAAATCTTATTTCTTAACACAGTGAGTTTTTTAATAGATAGTTCCTAATATGAAAACCTTACTGCATAATCTGACCGTTGCTTGAGAATTGACCAACATATTTGTGGCATTTTCAAGTCAATGAGTTTGGTATTATACTCATTATTCAGACAATTCTAGATAAATTCTTAAATATATATACTGGGTGTCCTGGGCCAAATAGGTGGTGCTGTGAGTGTCTGTAGAGGAGCTGGTACAGATGCACCTCCTGCCTCACTGCCAATGGAGCCTCTTCCCTGAGCTCCATCATTCTGCATGCCTGAGAGGAGAGATTGGAATAAATTGTCACTGAATCAATTAAAAGAAAAAAAATTCAGCAGGAGAGATAGATATAAACCATGAATGCTAAACTTACCACCTGGACGGCTCCTACTTTGGATTAACATTTATATGTTGGTTAACAATTTCTCCCTCTGACTTTGTAACCTTTGCTGTAAAGGCTGTTCCTGGTGTAACCTTTGCTGTAAAGGCTGTTCCTGGTGTATCCAGCCCTTTGTACATTCATGATACTATTTGGACATATACCATTCTCACCAAGGTTTATTCAGATATGCTTCTGGGACTTCACACCCCTACTTATAGGAGAGCCACCATTCTGTAGCCCTGAGAGTCTGGAGAGGTAAATGAAACAGAGTGCAAGTAATTCAGGCCAAAATAACTCCATTAGCAGAACCTAGAAGAGTTTATCAGAGAGTCACTTTGCTGACAAGTAAGCTGCGAAGGAAAGATGAAAATTGAGTCTGACTGGAAGATGGAAACCTGCTTTCCCTTTACTTGGTTTCTTTTTGTGTCCAACATGAATGCATAGGTTATGTTGCCAGGCATGTAAGCTGTTGACCGTAACAGAGAAGAATAAGGACTCTTGGAGAAAGCAAAGTATTTAATTGCTATTTTTATAGCTATTTCGTGTCTGAGCAAATCTTCACATTTTAATAGTTCTGTGACTTTTCACTTTCATTTCTTACATAAATGAATCAGGTCAGCCCAGTTCCCACATCTAATGGCTTCTTGACAAGGAAAAAATTAATCAGAATAGCTACTGTGGAATAAATTACTCCAAAATAGCTTCCCCGTGGATACTGTTAGTCTGAAATAAGTGTGCCTTTTTACTGATTAGTGCTTATTCTGTCAGACCAATGTTTGTCAAGTTTCCCAGGTACACAGCAGTCAGTTCGTAGAAATTAGTACCTTCCAGAAGGTACCTTGACTCCTTGAACAGGACTTGTCGCTGCCATAAACCGTCTCAGCAGCAGAGACCAGCCCTGAGTGGCTGCATATAACCACATTAGAGCCCTCTGCAGGGATATTCACCAGGATAAAGCAAAAACGAGATTTCAGTATCATCTCTGCAAATCTAGCAGAATTCTTCAGTATTTGCAGGCTTGGAGAATCTAGTACTAATTTGATGCTTTTCAGTTCACTTACTAAGAATATAAACTCTATGGAGTTTCATTCCTTGGACAAGAAAGAGGAAACAATAAGAAGAGGTATTTTTCCCTTTCAGTTCCAAGACTGCTGTTCAGGTTTCAACCCAAAAAAGCTCTTTTGTTTTTCCACCAGAACACAATGAAAACCCCTCTGGTTCATATATTGAGCTCCTCCATCCACTTCCCATATGTTTTTTTTTAGACTTGTGGCCCCTTACTGTTTTAGTTCACAGATTTCCTAGCAGATTTCAATAGCTTTCTAGGTTTTCCTGAATACAAAGTCACTGCTACACTCAATAAACTCAGCAGTGCCCTGTGAAGTTCTCCCACCTCTGGCAAAGACCTGTTGTCCTTGCAACTCTGGGAACATGGGAAGAACTTAAAGCATGAACTGACCTGTAGCTATGCCATCTTTGTGGATCCAAGAGCCTCAGATTATTGTTGCTAGCTGTCTACAGTTGCTCTTGGCTTATTATCACAAAAACTGATTTCCCAGATGCAGTAGGATAGATTTGTTAATATTTTTTTTGCTTATTCCAGCGATTACCTTGCACAAGGTCAGACAAGGATTTTCAGATTCCAGGAAAACCCATTTTGTTACACTTTGTTCTGTAGAAGGGCTTTTGCTCTCTTTTCAAAGTGAATGTTTTATGCTGTTATTTACTGCACATTCACACAATGCAGTATGCTCTGTTGAGAAAAGAGCAGTTGACTGAGGACTGGTCTCACACCCATTAAAGTCAATGACAAAACTACAGCAGCTTCCCTGATAACACAGTTTGCCCTGAGGAAGTAAAATTTGATAGGCACCAAAGTGTTGGTACAGAGCATGGAAAGTCAAATCATGAAGTGAAAATATCCAACTATATGTTGATCCTATCGCATTCTGATTTTAACATCAGGGAAATCCATACAGTGATATGATGACTCTACACTTATTCAAACTGACCTTGTTCACAATACAAAGAGATGTCTTTGCTGAAGGATATGATGCTTTATTCTTGCTTTATATGCATTAGACTGCTTGTGAGTCCAAGCAAGTTAGCAACTGCTAAGCCATAAAATGGGTGTTTGAGAAGACAGACATTTTACCATACCTTATGAAATGTGTTTCTGGTCAAGTATGTAATTTAGGTAGTTTGGACATCTAAGCTGCTGGTAGAAGCAATTACATGCCAATAGCCCAATTTCAGGTTTTATTTAGATAATTTAGATGCACTTCAGTGCTTCAGTTTTCATCATAAGCTTTGGATGGTCAAATAAATAAATTTTACTCACCAATCTTGTTGCAAGTTTGTCCGTGAAGAGATGCAGATGTATTTTGATTCATTTTTTTTTGGAGGGGGAAGTAGAATCAATTATTTATCCTATTTTTCATACGTAAACATGGAGGGAGGAGGAATAGGTTTATTTTCACTTTCCAGTTTGTTTTCCTGATTCATGAAGAAGACTGTATCTGTCAGGGAACAGATCCTGCATCAAGGTGTGTATTTGTTTGTCAGCAATTACAAAAGGAATGTAGTCGTGATTCTGCCCTTTTTGGGTCATTCTAGTATTGCAGCAAGTAAGTGGAAAGTAAACATCCTAAAACACTGATAAAACTATTATAGAATCATAGAATNATTGTAGGGCTTAAAGTAGTTGAGCTGAACAGCTGTGACAAGGGCCTTGGTTTACTGCTGTGGAGACAACACTTACGAGAGTGAGGTAACATTTCAGAGGTCACTACTACAGAACTGTTTTGCAAATGCATATTCTTCACAGATGTGAACAGGCAGTAGTGTCAGTGAAGGGCTCTTAGAGATGCAGTGTGGATCATGCACCCGTTGGACTAACAAATGCTGTGTAGTGGTTTTCTTCTTCTGACAGCTTTCCAGTGAAGACAGTCCTGCTCTTCCCTATTTGTTTAGTTTGCATGTTCTGTTTTCTCATTATTGTGTAGGGGTTTCATGAGGTGATACTTGTTAATGACTAGAGAGAAACACCCTTCCTGGAGTAGGCATGTATGTTAATGCTTTATTGAATTTGAATGTGCCATAATCAGCATGCCTTCCAATTGACTAAATACCTCCTGTGCTCTCCAGCAGTAAACACAGTGCTTTATTCTCAGAATTGCTCGATTTCCTGAACTTTCCATTCTGTTTCTGTCTGTTTCAGATGGCTTGACAGACTGTGTAGACCCTGACTGCTGTCAGCAAAGCAATTGCTATGCCAGTCCTCTCTGCCAGGGTTCACCTGATCCCCTTGACCTTATTCAGCACAGCCAACCACCATTCTCTCAGCATCCTCCAAGGCTCTTTTATGATCGAATTAGATTCCTTATTGGGAAGGAAAGCACTCATGTCATCCCAGGAGACATCTCCTTTGAAAGCAGGTGAGTTTTCTTTTAGACAAACAACTTCTGAATATTGAGAACTGCAATTACATTATTTAACCAGGAGAAAACCTGGATAGCTGACAATTCATCACCAGTGATCAAAAAATACCCAAAAGGATAACAAAGATTTAAGTCCTAACAGCTGAGAAACTTGTTTATCAGATTCTTGTTACTACCTACCTTGTTCTCTAAGGTATCACAGCAACAAGCTATGCTACTGTTGTTAAGAAGGCTTTGCTGTGGAAGGTAAGTATCTCATATTTGTGAAGTGGAGGGAATTTCAGCACTTCATGCTGTAGGTAGATATAACGGTAGGAAGCAGAAGGATGAGTTAGATTCAGATGCATTGTATTCAGTCACCTCTCTGCCTTGTAGATCTTGGTTGGTATTTGCAGTGTAATAAATTGAATGTGTGCCACTTACATATAATCTAGCTGCCTAATTAACACTTTTTTTTTTTTTTTTTTTTTTACTACATGTTGATAGACCAGTGTGGAGTTTACTGTTTTGTGCCGCAGGTTACTCCCAAGCTGTCATGCCAACAGTGATCTCTTGAGTGTTTGGCTTGCCCTTGTAACAGGAAAAGACTGTGCAATTGGAAAGGGGCCACTCACTTGCTCAGAAAACCTGGTAACATATTTCTTGAACATATGAAATATAGGGGCACATAAGTTTTTATGCTGTAGTTCACTTGGGAAGCTATAACTTACATACTGACAAAAAGATCCACAAATCACCCCCATCACCTAACTGTTACCCTGTCAACTAGGCCTATGCATTACATAAACCATGTTCCAGTAATAAGGACATCAGAATGTTTCTCTTTTCACAGTACAGTGCGTAGCATTTAGGTTACAACCTGAACTTCATTCCATAGATGTACACTAATTCAGTGCACTTCTGCTTTGTAGCTTATTAATTTTTAATAAAGTAAATATGTAAACAGAGCCTTTATTGATCTGAAATACCGAAACATTTAATCACTATTAATAATTTAGCAGAATGTTATAAATATGTAGAAGTATAGGGCATGAAAATGAACTCAGTGGAAATCCCCTGCGTGCCTGTGGGGGAGGGTCTCAGTGTCTTGCTGATGCACAGTGCCACTGCTGGTGGTGCAGGGGCCTTGACTGGCTGTGTGCTCGGCTGAGCATGCTGCAGTTTAAACCAAAAGTCACCAGTCACCAGCAAAAAATGTTCCTCATCAAAATGCCTCACAGGGAGGTGTTTTCATAGAGGAGGTGAGCACTCAAGTCGCCTGTACAGTGTTCTGTGACACTGCAAATGTTAGCAGCCAGATTGCATATAATCCCATCAACGTGCTTTTATAGATATAAGGAACTGATCTTTTAAAGCTATCATTGATGGGATTTAACTTGGATTTAAAAGCTTTTTCTGAGTATTTCATTTCTTTACCCTGATATCTGCCTTGGCTTTGAAGAGCAAAGAGCAGCGAAGGCCCACGTGTGAGCAGCAGCCACCTTCACCATGGTTTGATGCTTTATACTGCTAAGGAATATGACTTGTACTTGTACTGGTGCATTTTTCACACCCCAGATGCCATTTCCTCCCACTGTGGAGAAATTGCTAGTTAGTTTGGTGGGAAGATCATTGGAATTCAGATGAGACTGTCCGTGTCTTTGGAATCAGGGCAGTGCCTGGAGACTTGCACTGTGCCATGTCTCCTGGGTTTTGTCAACAGTAATCTGCGATGTACTGGGCACCCCGAGGAGTTCATCAGTCCACACTTTGCTTGATCCTCAAGTCTTTCAGGCTGTTGAAAAATTGCTCATCCATAAATCAAATATTATTAAAAACTGCCAGAATTTTCCTCAAGGATGAGAGATAAGCAGAGTCTCAGAAGGAGGCAATAGCTTAGCTGTGCTGCCTCTGTTCAGAAATCTTCCTCTGACATTGTCAATCTGACTGTCATCTAGTGTCTGTTCTTCTGAGAATTAAGATTACTGAAAAAAATTCAGAAAGACAAGTGTTAGTACAGTTTTGGTTTTTTTTTTTTTTTTTAAATCGGGAATCTGTGTGATCCTGCCTATCTGGTACAGACCAAAGAATGTTTTGGCATTTTTAATCTCCTTTTGGCTATTGCTGAAAAAGTCGTGTTCAGGCAGATGATATTAACTCATGGCTGCCTGCAGTGCCACTTACTTCATAGCATTGGTGGTTCAACAAGACATTTTTTTAAGGATTGGATGAAATAGTGGTATTAATTTATTTCAGAGTACTGGCATCCATTCCCCTGGTTCTCAAATTTTGAAAAGGCCCATCTGTCTTGTTTTGTTATTTGGTGGGGTTTTTTTCTTCATACATCTCTGAGGCCATTAGGAGGATTAAGGAAGAAATGTCTGTCCAATGTTTTCAGTCCTCTGATTCAGATGACATCGTGTTTACTGTACCACAGCTCAATGGAACTCCAATGCTTCCATGAATCTCACTTTATAGAATGTAAGGTTGGAAGGGACCTCAAGGATCATCTAGTTCCAAGGTGAAGCCAAAGTGATATGGAATACATTCAGGAAAGCTGTCCAAAAATGGTGAAGATTCTTTCTGTCCTTCAGACTCATAGTGTTTGGTCTCTGTCATATCCTGACATTTTAAACATCTTCTGAAGTATTAAAATTAGTTGTTCTGACAACTGCTGGAACATCTATCCTTCTGCATTTTCATCTTAGACTTTAGCTGAGATTTAATTTTTAAACATTTGGCTTCTAGTGTGCAGTCAGGGTGTTGTGTTGAGCTACAGCATCAAAATTTATGTTAAAAAGCTAAATGTTTTCAAAATCTATTTTGCTTTGTACTATGTCAAAGTTATGTCATTTTTGATGGGTTTTTACAAAGTCACAACTTATGGTGTGACATGCTGAAAGGCAGATTAGACACATTCTGAACAAATGGAAATGTACTTGCTTACATCAGGAATGGTTTTGACCTACTGCATGTACCAGGCTGTAGCAGATTATAATGTTTTTATCAGCTTCTGTTCTTAGGAAGGTTTTTAGCTTGTTTCTTTGCTGAGTTTTTTTAATACGTGCTGCTGGCAAGCTATTTGACTCCCTGCAAATTGTCTACAAAAAGGGTCCAATGTATGGTACTGAATTAATTACCCTTCAAAGCCTGCTTACAGCAACATTGTCAGCAGGAAGAAATGAATGTACCTTACTAGCCTTTAGCTTAATTTCTCTGATTGAAGATTTTAATCAGAAATGTAATACAGTAAATGACATCTTCTGGTAATGTGACACTTGCGAATTCACAAGTTGCTTGACAGAGCTCCTCATCTGAGCCTAATGCCTCAGCCTGAGGTGCTCAGAGAATATTGGAAACTTAACACACAAAACAAAAGCAAAAAAAGTAGCAGTAGAGCAAGGCAGAGTAGTGGAAGAATAAAATGCTTTACAAGCGAAAGAATGCATCCAGAATTTTAAACTTCTATTTATATTTTAAATTAGAGATGTCAGACAAACTGCCTGATGGCAGAGCTGAGACCCACAGGGCTGAGATCCTCAGTTACACGTGGAATGACCCATGAAGCACTGACAGAGAAATCCAACTCCTTTTAGCCACCTGCAACCCGTGGGAATCTCTGCTTTCTCTCAAAAAGCCAACTGCTCCCTCTGGAGTTGCAGGTTTAGTACAGCTTGCCAGGGGACTAGAAACATTTTTAATGCATTTGAAAACACTAAGGCAGCTTATCAGGGACATGTTCCTTCCCAGCTCCTCCTAATTAGAAAAGACATTTTTGCACTTACTTTCAAGTTAAAAACAACCTGGACAGCTTTAGTCCACGATTATGCAATTGTCACAAGTAGGTTGCTGTTGGACAGGTAATGTGAGGAGTTATCCCCCATAAGAAAGAAAAGCAGGCCAGTCACAAGCATGTAGAATAAATTTTAGAGGCTGAGAGCAGCAGAGGGACATACAGCACATTGAGGAGGCATGATGGTCTTTAGTGGTTTCTCTGTTAGAATTAAGAAAAGCCATGAGTGGTAGCAAGGTCTACAGCTCATCTGGAAAGAGGGTGAATGTTAAAGCAAGGAAGCGTGAAGGGGCAGTTGAGTATGAAGTGACATAACTGCAGGGAACATGCCCTAAAAGCACTGGTAAGTTAAGAAAGCAGCAAAGCTGCAGGGAACCTGCATGCCCACATCTCTCCAGGCATGGCAGTCCACTTTCTGAGCTGTCAGGGCACTGGGAAAGGAGGAGAACCTGCTGTACACTGCGGGTATGTTACCTCCCCTAACACTTCTGCAGGTCGTGAAGTAACTGAAAAATGTTTTCATAACCGCAGTAAACTCTTAATATTATTTATGAATAATGATTAGTCAGAGATTTAGTGGGTGCTAGTAATTCAAAGAAGAGGCCAGAGACTATGACTCTTCAACTTAGAGTAGGTAATAAAAAGACAGTAAATAATGAGGACAAGTGTGGCAACACAGAGGCAGGCCTAGAACATTTAAAATCTAAAAGATTGCAAAGACAGTTCAGTGCTGATAGATGTAGAATAATGAAGTTGATGTGTCTTTATCACATACCGTAAATGTGTGTGGCTTGTAAAATATGACAAATAAAAAGGGAACAAGAAAGCTGAAAGATAAGTCTCTTAATATTATTTATGAATAATGAGAAGTAAAGTGAGTGAGTAGGGAAAAGAGAGACTATGTATGAAATAATGAAGACTTTGATGAGTTGTTATCACACAAATCTGTGTGCTTGATAAAATATGAGGAGAGAGTAGAGTCAAAAGACAGGTCTGTGTGGAATGAACAAATGGGAGTATGAGAATGATGTACTGAATAATGATGACTCTTAGGTGTCTCTCTCTCACTCCAGTCTGAGTTGTAAATATGTGGAGCGTACTAATAAAGGCCTTAGAAAAGGAAAGGCAGGTTTGTTGATGTTAGAAATATGAGAAAACAATAGAAGCTGGTATTTTATGCTCAAACAAATCAAAGAATAATTGAACCTGACAGTTCTGTTGAGTGAATCTTGTGAGTCTGCTGAGACACACAAGAGTTTGATTGCCTTCAGTGGAGCAGAAGATTTTGCCCACAAATAGGGCCACAACCAATTTAGTTAATGTAGAAAATGAAAAAGTGCTAAATCAGGATTCTGGTTTACATATGGAAGTAGTGCAGCCTTCTCACATTCCTTTGGGATTTATCACTGTCTTTGCTGAAAATCAGCATCTTTCTATGTCCTAGGAGCACAGAATTCCTATTAACAACTGTGGTGAGTGATGTGCTCACAAAGGGCTTAATATTCACCAGTTGCATTTTCTCAGATCATAGTCAGCCAGGCTTGATGATATCATAGTGATAAATTAGTGTCCTGTTGAATGGCTTTGGAGAGTGGGAGAATGTATGAAACGAGTCAGAATTTTCAGAAATTTATGGACTTCAGTTTTTACATGTGATTTCACTGGATCATGATCAATTAATATTATAAATTCATATATAGACTCCTAAATAACTTTGATCTGAGGAGCTGTTTTTTCCTTTAGTTGTATATTCACTGTGCAAAGATTGGATGTATCTGTTGAGGTATGCCATGAACTTTCAAACTGAGAGAAAAACAGAACAATGTCCAAATTTATGCTTTTTTTTTTTAATATATTGAACAATTAATGCTAGTTACCATTATAAGTATTCTGTTGATTTTGACACTAAATGTCTTTAAATGTTATCCAAAGACTTCTGTGTTCAGTGTTCACTTTGCTATGTGAAGCCACACTTCCAGGAAATATGTGCAATTGTATCATTAGATCCCAGGACCTGAAGCCATTAATCTGCTGGAGGTGTGCTGCTGTAGTGTACCTGACTGCATGGGGCAGCATGCCACAAGGTATTTCAGTGGAATGTAGCTCTGCCAGACCTTGGAAAATCCACCATTTTACATCTTTATGAGGATATTTTACATCTTATTCCTCATTCTTGATGAGACTTTTCTCCTTTGCGTTTGTTCAGCCTTGAAATACGTAAAAGGCTACAGCTAAGAAAAAGGGAGTGATTTCGTCACCATCTCTGTGTAGGATGAATGTAATGGTCTTAAAGGGCAGCAGTGGAGATTCACATTAGACGGCAGGAAAAACTTGGCATGAGTAAAAAGGACTTGTACAGAAGCATTGAAATGGGTTACTTGGTGAGGTTATAGAGTTAGACAAGCGTCTGTCTGGAGTAATGTAGGTATAGTTGATCTTACCTGAGGCAAAGGAATGGACAAGATAAAGTCTTGTATTTCCTTTCAGCTCTCATTTTCTATGATTCTGTGATCCTGTTAGCCTCTGATTAGACTCGCTTAGTAATGAGTTCACTTTCCTGTCCATTGACTTTGATGTGTTCTGCTATGCTGCCATATTCCAACCTCTTTACTGGAATGGGAGGATGTTTATTCTGCAGAGTGGATACAAGTCCAACACATCCCAGAGGGAATTTTAAAAGGGCATAACATGTGATGGAGAATTGGAAAAAGAAAAAAAAAAAAAGAGAGTATGTTACACTTGATTAGAGGCTTTCTGAATTTACTTCTATAACTTTCTGAAGTTTGGTGAAGATCACGTGTCTCACTGCTGCCTTATTGCATTAGTTCAGCTTTTTTTTCTAATAGACACCGATGCTTTCTTCTTGGCAGCAAAGAATGAGGTTTCATTCTCCCCTTTCACAAATCACCAACCCCTGGAGCTTCAGCAAGCTAAGTCACATTATCAGTGAAACCTTTGCAGTGCTGTTCAGTAGCAGGACAAATGGTACCCTGAAATATAGCCAGAAATGGAAATATATTCTCAATACACCACCAATTCACAGGGGAGTCTGTGTGTCATCTTGCTGAGATAATGGTTTTTCAAATCAGTCCTTTGGACTTTGTTTGAATTTTTGTTCAGAATCAGAAGTCACAATGATATCAGAGGAGTACTCTCTGTCTGAGACAGAAGTATGGCACAGTTTCTGAAATCCATGCCCTTCTCACCCTCATGATGTGTCTAACATTGCCTTTACCCTTTTTGTTACAGGCGGGCATGTGTCATTCGAGGCCAGGTGGTAGCAATAGATGGAACCCCTCTGGTTGGAGTGAACGTCAGTTTTCTGCACCACAATGAGTATGGATACACCATCAGTCGACAAGATGGAAGGTCAGACTTTCATATTTGGTCTTTCACTGCTTTTGATTTTTATAGTTAGAGCCATCTACCACCACAAATTTTCATAAACATCACTGCTTAAAGTGTGAATTGTGGATGGCATCTGGGCCTTTGCTCTGGGAGCATATTTAGGTAGAGCTCTCCGGAGTAAAGGGACCAAAGAAGAAAGAAAAATTTTAATAGTTGAACAGCAACAAGATTTCAGTGACCTTCAAACACCTGGAGTCAAAATGTGGACTCTTACAGGACTGCTCTAAGAGTATCTTCTTGACATTTGAATATTTTCAGTAGCCAGGTTTTCCTGTCTTCCCTGTCTTTTTCTGTTGTTACGTGTGAATCTTCCGAGTTCTGAGGCATCAGTGATGTTAACTTGGAATCACAGAATTGTCAGGGTTGGAAGGGACCTCAAGGATAATCTAGTTCAAACCTCCCTGCCTTGGGCAGGAACACTTGCCGCTAGATCAGGTTGCTCAGTGCCTCGTCCAGATCACCTGAGCCACACAAGTAAAGGTGAGGACAGACTCTTTACAGTGTCCAAATGGTTACATTGCTGTTCCACAACCAGTCCTGAGCAATCCTGGCTTGCTTTTCTCCCTCAGCCATGTAGACCTGAGCTCAGTTCTCAGAAGAGAAATTCGTGTATATTGCATATTGCACTCCAGGGTTGCCTCTCCATTTGCAACAGGGTCACGATTTCCTGCTGAACTTGAATTACACTGCTAAGGACAGTTAAAAACTTCATCTTCCTTGGCTGTGTTGCCAACTACAAGAAATGAGAAGCTATCTTCCAACAGAAAGGAGTGTAATTTGTCCCTGTTTCCACAATTAATTTTTTGTTTGTTTGGCTTTGTCAATTTATAAAAGTAAAGAGCATGCATATTTATTTTACCTTAGCTTATTGACTTTCAAATCGCAGTACTGAAAGTTAGTAATTAGCATTTCTTCTTTACACTAGCCTGGATAAAGTTGTTGCATTAAAATATGCTACCTGTACTTCAGTGTGAATGTAATCGGTGTCATTTGGGAAATGTGATGAGATGTGCGTAATTAAGTCTGACTTCTTATCACAGTTTGTTACCATCAAAAGCCTCCATAATAGATGCATTCAATAATACAGAGAGTGAAGTATCTATTTACATATTACTTTGTGTTGCCTGACTATGAATGTCAAAAATTCAGGAAATTGAGACTCCATATATTGTGCCTTCTACATCCCACTGTTTTGCAGCCCAAATATGCCAAAGGTTCTTCACAATAGCTCCCGGAGGATCCACCTGCCTTTTGTAGAAGAGCTGATTCAGTTCTCAGTGCAATTAATTGTCATCTTTCCCAGAAATTTCATACCCTTCACAGACAGGTGTCCTGCACAAAGTACTCAACCTTTTCCTCCTGCTCCCTTTAGAAAAAAGGAAAAGGATATGTTGGTAGAGAAATCATAGAATCGTAGAATCATAGAATGGTAAGGTTGGAAGGGACCTCAAGGATCATCTAGTTCCAACCCCCTGCCATAGGCAGGGACACCTCCCACTAGCACAGGTTACTCAAGACCTCGTCTAACCTGGCCTTGAACACCTCCAGGGAGGGAGCAGCCACAACCTTCCTGGGCAACCTGTACCAGTGCCTCACCACCCTCACTGGAAAGAACTTCCTCCTAACATCTAGTCTAAATCTTCCCTCTGCCAGTTTAAACCCATTGCCCCTTGTCCTGTCATTGCAAGACCTTATAAATAATCCCTCCCCAGCCTTCCTGTAGGCCCCCTTCAGATACTGGAAGGCTACTATAAGGTCTCCTCGAAACCTTCTCTTCTCCAGGCTGCAGAACCCCAACTCTTGTAGCTTGTCCTCATAGGAGAGCTGCTCCAGCCCTCTGATCATCTTTGTGGCCCTCCTCTGGACCTGCTCCAACACTTCCATGTCCTTCCTGTGCTGGGGGCTCCAGAACTGCACACAGTAATGGCCTAACAGGCTTTGAGACTTCTTATTCTGTGTGCTGTACCTGCATAGAGTATGAGTAGCACTCCTTTTCTAGGCTAGGGGTTGCTTTCCAATAAACCATAGTAACTGGACCCACACTTTTGTTACAGATGACTCGTTAGTATTGATTCTAGTCGGTAAATAGAGGGCAGGTAGGCCAAGTAGTAGTAAAGTTCTTTCTGTACCTTGCTATTGATGCATACAGAGAGGTAAAGCTTCTTCATGCCTGCCAAGGTGACACTGGGAAGGTATACTGGAATGATTTCCTATAGTAAATTAAGGGCTGTAATGAGAAACATAGAGCTTTTGTTTGTAACGCATTGAAAGTTGTGGTAATATGATGATAAAACAAAGGCAAAACAAAGCAATTTGTTTTCTCTTTTCCAGTTTTGACCTTGTGGCTGTTGGAGGCATTTCTGTCACTCTAGTTTTCGACAGATCTCCTTTCATATCTGAAAAAAGAACACTTTGGTTGCCTTGGAATAGATTTATCATCATAGACAAAGTTGTAATGCAAAGAACAGAGTCAGACACGCCGTCTTGTGACATGAGTAGTTTCATCAGCCCAAATCCAATTGTACTTCCTTCGCCATTGACAGCATTTGGAGGGTCCTGCCCAGAAAGAGGAACCGTTATTCCAGAGCTACAGGTAACAAAAAGGCTTCTAAATCAGCAATTTGCTCAAATGCAGAGGAGGTTCTAGGCGATTTTAGAAGATGATACCATACCAAATAGTGAGCAATTGACTGCTGTGGTGTTACTCACTTGTCAGAATGATGTCAATGTATATCTGTTCCGTAGTTTCACAGGTGCTTTTCCTTTTTTTTTTCCCTTTATTTCTTTTTTAGTACTTTCAGGTGTTTTATTTCTTACCTTCAGATAGAATAAATCAGGGACTCCTAACATGGTTTATTATTGAAATGCTAATTTATGTGTAAGTGATGCACAAACCCATCCCAAGGTTACAGATAAACAGTACAACTTCCCCATACATCAGTGTGAGACATGAATCAAAATGCTTTGAAGACTCATGGGGATGTCTCATCTGTTCATTTTCTAGTTCTTTACAGTGGAATCTCAAGTTATATGCCAGGTTTTTTGGCTTTATTATTTTCCTTTCACAGTAGAGCAATTTCAGTTTCTCTTTTAAACTGACCAAGCAAGTCTGGAAGATACTTTGGAGGATACCTGTAGCCATTAATATTTCCAGCCTTTTTTTCATAAAAGTATTGCTATTGATTAAGAACCTTTATTCTACCTGTAAGAGGCATCTGATTGAACTCAATTATGTCTAAGCATCTCCATAACTATTAAAAACATTATCATGTTTCAGGCAATTGATGGCCATGATGTTGCTTCACGGAATGTACTAAGTGAAACTAATGAACATAAATTACAAATAACTGATGCACACTAGTAAGAAAAAACTGGGTCACATTACTCCACGAGGTATTCCCAGGTTGTCTTGAAACAGTGAGGTACCCAAAGATGCAGACTGCTCAGAAGAAACTGTCTTCAGTTCTGTTTTCTGGCATTAGAAGCTTCTTTGGGCATTGATTTCATTGTACAGTGCGGGGAATTGAGCAAAAAGAATCTCAGAATAAAAGAAGGAGATATATTAGCATGTATCAATGCACAAATATTTCTGTTTTTCTATCAAAAAACTGTGAGAGATGTCAGATATATGGCAGAGGGGGCAGCTGGGATGTCAGCAGGCAAGAAGGGGAACACAGCAAATCAGGAATAATAAAGGGAGCAGGATTTCCCTGGCAACACTACGTTTCATATGTCGAAAGGACAAGTGCTGGCAGGCCTCCAGCTGCACTGCAGCAATGCTGTGACAGTGATACTGTTGCAATGTGCAAATGACGTTGTTTTGAAAGTGAAATAATCTATTGTTAAACAAGAAAAATCTAAAAACTGGGGAACATAAACAAAGCGGTTTGTATTTTTCAAAGCTTGATGAGATTAACAGTGTGGCAGCTTGGCTCGTTACTGCAAAAGCACACTAAAATCATCAACCTTATTAAGCACAGCCTCGTTGTCAGTGGCTTGGAGGACTGCAGTGGCGTCCTGCAAGAAGCTGCTCTCTTCTTGTGTCTGCTCTTCCTCACAGTCTGTCCCAGAAGCGCTCTGTTCTCTCAGGAGATCACAAGACCTAAATCCCTCTTTGTAGCTCCAAGGTCCACATCATTCAAAAGGTCAAGACCAAGTTTCTTTTTTCCCCCTCGGAAGCTTACAGTCTGTGCAGGCCTTCTAGTTGCTGAGGGCTTATCTTCGCTGCAGCCAGGAACTGATACTACCCACAGTGGGCATATCCAAGCCATCTTTAATCCAAGTGATTCAGACAGCTGCCCTGACAGCAGTGCTGTGGGATTTGAACTCTGTGGCACACCCTGGGGACTCACCTGTTAGCTAGATGACTGTGATGCCCAGACTGTTCCATCTTCACTGCCATGTGTCCCCAGTTAGCTTGTTAGGTTCCTTATGCTGTGCCTACATATGGCATGCTCCTTCTTGCTGACACTTAGCCTTGCTGCAAGCACTTCTGCACAGAAGATGGTTTACATAGAGGCTTGTTTTCTTTCTTAGCTCTCCTCAAGTGTAGCATGTAAAGTGTGTGTGTATTTGAAAGCATTTTTAAATGCGTTCTGAAGAAGAACATTTTTTAAGTAAACCGAATAAGAACCCAGAGTAAAGCTGTGGAGCTTATATGTGTTAATACATCCATAGAGACAGTATTTGCTACTCAGGAGATAAGAGTAAAGCATTACAGGAAACGGGTCTTTGTCAAAACAGATGTCCATCCAGTAAGTTGACCAAGCAATTTGCAGGATTGTAGTATTTCTGGCTACTGCACCACTGATATGAACACAGAAGATTTCAGTGTTTTAAGTGGTATTGTGTTCACGTCACGATTGTGAAATGTAAAAATAAGCACCTGCTGTTATTATTATAATTTTGCATTTTCCTTGGCTATAGATAAAATGATGTGTTTTTCTCCAAGGTGGTCCAAGAGGAAATCCCAATTCCTTCAAGTTTTGTGAGGCTGAGTTATCTCAGCAGTCGAACGCCAGGGTATAAAACTTTACTGCGCATTATTTTGACACACACAACCATCCCTTCTGGAATGACAAAAGTCCATCTGATAGTTGCTGTTGAAGGACGTCTGCTTCAGAAATGGTTTCCTGCTGCAGCCAATTTGGTGTACACATTTGCCTGGAACAAGACAGATATATATGGACAGAAGGTTTCTGGTCTAGCTGAGGCAATGGGTATGTAGAATCACCTTGATCTAAGCAGAAGTGCTTATACACATCAAGCCAGGAAAATATGGCTTAGAAATTTTGTTGCTCTACTTATATTCTTTTAAATCAAATGCCTCTTTAGGTAAAGTGACTTGTATCGTTTCCTAAGAAGATTTATTTTCTCGTTCTTCCAATGTCATCTTTCTAATTTAATCAATTTGAAAATCCCTTTTTCCCTCAGAGAATGGTTATGTACTAACAGCATTATATTCAACTGTCTTCGGTTTTGAATGTTAGTTTAAATATGACCTTTGGTGTGTCATTGTTTCTGTCATTTTTTGGCTTTGACATTTAAAATGTCATTTCCACTTAGGATTTACAAAATTCTAACTTTTAGGCATCTTTACTTACTACATTTCCTGTCCCAAACATTTAAACTTAATTGATTTATTGTTTAAAGATGTTTAGATGAAAATTGCGGTGTTTCGTATGCTTTACTAAGTTGCACAGGCAGCTATTTTGAGAATTGATACAGAAGTGCTGCTTGTGCAAATACTTTTCTATTGAGCCAGCCATTTTTCATTAATTTCATTATTTGGTTTTTAAAAGGCTTGCTATTTTTTTAATTAAATTTGTGGTTATGTTGCCTAATTGACTAATCTTACAGCTACTTTCCATTAAGATGATTCACCTTACCGGCAAAGCTTGGTATTGCAAAGAAGTTTCACTTCCGTGATTCCTGTTTTAAGTCAGGGGAATTACAGTTAGCAGCACTGGCTAGAACAGCCCTAAAAACACAAATAGCAAGGGCTACATGGAGCTGTCTACCCTTATGGGGAGTATACCTCATTCCAGATATGCAAATGCTGTTCTGAGGAGCAGCCAAAAGCTTTTGTCAGGTTCTGCCATGTTACCCATACAGGCAACGTGCCTGCTGATTGGCCCATGCAAAGACAAAAGGTGCCATCCAGGCTGTGCAAGCCCTGCAGCTCCCAAGAGGCAGCCACTGGTGTCCACAAAGGGTTATGAGAAAATGCACAAAGGAATATATCAAAAAAGAAGGGGCTTACTGTAGGGCTGTGGTCCCACAGTCTACTTCAGCAGATAAAACTTCAGACCGATGCCAGAAGGGATTGTTCCCACATTGTCTCCCTGCCCCTCAGCCAGCACTCACATTCATTTGGTCATGAAATGAGCCAGATCAGGAACAAATTCAGCTGAAAACCGAAGAAACCAGAAAATAAGTGATAAATTTTCAGCTTCATTAGTTCCCTGATCTGCTATGAATGCTAGTGCAGAAGCGCAGGTCTTCTTAATCCAGCTGTAGCTCGCACGTTACATTGGCCTAAACTGATCAAAATCCCACCCTTAGCACAAGGTCTTCTTAGCAGTTGCATGATGTATCATATCTGCATCTGACCTATCACATCTGCAGAAGGGTGGACAACTTTTCAAAGGCATCAGTAAGGTGCTGGCACTTACTAGGGGCAAATCTAGCACTAGCCTATTGCAGATAGAGATTCCTGGTGGAGTTTTGCAGTTAGGGAGCATATTACATGATTTTTTTCATTTCACTTAGCTAAATATGTGCAAATCCAGAAATTTAAAAAAAAAAATACACCCCATTGTGCCCTTTGTCCATCCTATGGATGATGGGACAGGACCAGATGTTTCATGGGTGCCACCTGGGGCTTTTCTCTGGCATGACTGCATGTGTCCTGTATTCAGTCTGTCACTGCACAGGTGTTTGAGAGGCTGCAGTTGAGTCTGCCTGCTCCCTCTGCGTCATTTAGGAGTCTTCTGAAGACCATGAAGTCCACCACTTATCTGGACTTCAAAACAATTAAAATCAAATGCATAGCATTGTATGAAATGATAGTGTAGTTAGAGATTCCCAAATTAGAAGTACATGAGTGTAATATGTTTAAATATGAAGAAAGCTTATGCAATAGTGCTGGGTAATAACTTTTAAATTATTTACTTGGTGCTTAATTCTTTTTTTCCTTTCTTCAAAGTTTAGATTAATTATGCTTCTTGCAAAACAGAAGCAAAAAATATTTATATTTTAAGTGTATTGTTAGCATCCTTTGTTAGATCCCAATAAAGCTTTATTTAATTTGACACGCTGTAGTACTCAGGGACCTTTATCTGAAGCCATTATATGAATTTTTGTCAAAATAATTTCCTTTGCCAATATATGACCAATATTTAATAATGCATTCTGTTCAGTTTTCATTTTAATTAAATTAAATTTGCAGCAGGTTGAAGTTCTGTAACTCAGGGATATAACCATCTGCTTTTGCTTCTATGAATACTATAAATGTCTTTATTTTTCTTCAGAGTCATTGACTGGACTGATCATATAGTGAGTTACAGGGGGGAAAAAAGTTGAGTGTATTTCCACACACAAGTGGCTCTGTTTAAATTTGTTGGTGAAATGTTTGTTGGTGTTTGTCTAGTCACTCAGTTCCTGGTAAGAAGCCACTTTCTCAGAGACGATAAAGTAACGTTCTTTTGTCCCGAATAACAAAGCATCATGTGGATGTTGACACAAAACTTCATTGGTAAAGTCTACATCTGCTTGTAATTTAACATAAGAAAAGCACAGACTTCAGTAGAGCCCTCCATACATGCACAATCTTACCTCCTGCAAGCCCTTGTAGCCCACACAGCAGCCTGAAGTGGCACTTAAGGACTAACCCTTTCTAGGTGGGATTATAAACCAACTCTTAAGCAGTTTTAGGTCTCCTCTGTTTATTACTTTTTCTTTTGGTTGAGTTCATTGTGTTCATTGCTTGAAGAAGTAAGGTGCTGGTAAGTACAAATATTTCAGGAGAGGTTGAAATAGAGGTTACTGTCCTGTTTAATCATGTGTTTTATTTCTTACCCATATTCTCACAACAGCTCTTGAACTGTGATATGCTGCACTAGTAACAAAGTATTGCTTGTTCCTCTAGTTGTTGTGTGAAAAGGATAGACTTTTAGTACAGATTATTTCGTTAAATCTGTTGAAAACCATTTTGAGACTGCATTTGCTGACTGTTAGTATCCTAAAAGAGAGTCATTACACTTCTCCCTCAGTCACCTCAAAAAAAAAGGCTATAAATTAATTTGACCAGAATGTACCACTCCACAGTGAGGGTAAACTGACTGAGATTGTCATTTCACTTACAAATCACGTTTTGCAAAACCTTCCAGCAACAAAGTACTTATTTTTCAAGTGGCACTGCAGTCACTCAGTTGACTTTTCTGTCGTTACGCTTTGCCTCGATTCCTCTGCATGCAAAACAATGGATAGAAAATTTTCATGGATCAGTAACTCCAATTAGATGGTTCAGGAGGTCCTGCTTTAAGGTCACAGATGTTCCTTTTCAGAGCATAGACTTCTTTCATAAATATGTGTATGTATACACAGAAATATGACTGTAGACATACGTGACGTGAGTGTGTCCATGTGTCTGTTACTGATAAGAAGTAACAGAAAGGCACCTACCTATGCGCAATAACTGAGAGGAGCAGGGAGCAGTGAACTTCAAGAAAGAGACTGATAACCTCTAGAGAGTCTTTGGCAGCTCAGAAGCATCAGCTATAGGCAGGGAATAGCAGATACTTTACAGTGTTAGCTACAGTCCTGGTAAATGTGCCACTGTGGATCCATTGGCACAGATTCTCCAGTGGAGTAAATTGTTACACCTCTCTTGACCCAGATATCAGCATGGTAACCTTACAGCAGGTGATGAAGTGTCCTGTGGGTCTGCAGTGGTTTCCTGAACAAGGCTGATTGACTCTTTGCTCTTTCCAAGCGTGGGTGTCTGGTCCATGACTGAACGTGTTAAGTGCACGAATGAAGTAGAGATGCTAAAGTGTAAGTGGCAAGTGTGAGGTTGCTTCCTAGGAAGAAATCTGCCATTTATCTTAATCTGCCATTAACACCTAGAAAATAGCTGTGTTCAGTTACTGAACCTTGATGGCTCATCCCAGCACAGGATGTGGCTGTTCTGGAAGAAACTCCGTGGCCACAATTGAGCACTCAGCCCGATTAGGTACCCAGGAACACTGCTGATAGTTGTAAAAACTCCTGTACAGAAAAATTGAGGAGTGGCTGCTGGACCGTCCGACTGAAACCTGTAATGTTTGAAACATGCAATATTTACAGTACTTAAGGAGATGTGGTTTTTACAAGTCAGAGTTTAGCTGCAAAAACAGGTTCTTTCTGCTAAAATGATGAAGCAGCTCTAAGTGAAGTTGCTGTAAGGAACAGATTTCAGTTTCCCATAAAACATTTGTCTTTCAAATACAAATGCTTCCTGCTATGGCTGGTCAAAATATTTTGATTGCATCCATTAATGGAATTTAGATGGTATTAAGACTTTCTGTGTTTCACTAAAAAGTATGTAAAGCTGCTACAGGGAAAAAGTGAGAAGAAAATACTAAAAATGTCAGAAAACTGATTTTTTTTTTTTTGTTATCCTTAAATATTTCTATAGATGGTTCAGCCTTTCCTGAATAAAATCATCTCAATATTTCCTAGATCAGATTTAGAGAGTTGATGTCAAAAATAACATTCTTCATTTATGGAGTTGCACTGAACACTAAAAAGGTTCACTAGAGGAAAGAAATAACTTTATTTAAAAAAAAAAAAAAATCTTGCTATATTAGAGATGCCAAAATTAAATTGAAGCTTTATTTTTGTTTTACTGAAGTGCTACAAGGGAAGGGGTTTTGGTCAGTTCGAGCTCCTCCAAACCCTACCATGCTTCAAGAAATTCAAGGTTTTCAGCATGTATTCTGGCCAGCTGTGGAGGGAAGCCATGTCGTGTGCAAGCCTGTTTTAAAAAAAAATGTTTAATTCTAGATGTTTTTGGTTTGGTAATCCACTACAGTTTTTACAATTAGCAATTAAATGAAAACCTGTTTGTTTTAGCATGGGTATTTTTGTTTGTTTGGTTGGTTTTCTATTTAAGCTGTTGCTCAGGTAATTAGCAGAAGTGCAGTAAACAAGTCAGGAGTCATTGGAGGAGATTTATACTCTTAAACCCATAACTGATACAGCACAGAATTTTCTGCTTTGAAACAACAGTAACTATAGCTGTTACAAGCTCTTTTTAATTTTTTTTTTTTAATACCATTCAACAACAGCAATCAGGGAGAGGAAAATTAGTGGCATACTTATTGACAGATGAATATCAAAACCCAAAATGAAAAATTACCTAGGAGTTCGTGGCGGGGAAAACCAGACTGATAGCTCTTTAATTATTTGTTTGCAGTGTCAGTGGGATATGAATATGAAACATGTCCTGATTTTATTCTGTGGGAGAAGAGAACAGTAATCCTTCAAGGCTTTGAAATGGATGCTTCAAATCTGGGAGGCTGGTCTATAAACAAACACCATGTGCTAAATCCACAAAGTGGTAAGTCCTTCCTTTATTAACTGTCCATGCAGAAGAGGAATACAAATTTTAAAGGAATTAATTGTTGAGACTTTAAGCGTTACACTTCCTAATGTGTAATCCTCTTTGAATGTGCACCCTCATTTATTGGGAACTGAACTGTAAATGCCATCTGAAAGGATATTTTTAACGTTCTGGCTCCCAGGTATTAAACATTAATATCTCGAACTCTTGCAATTGCTAACACATTGCAGTCATTTGGACGGGAAAAGGGCATACTAATTTAGCTTTGTTCTCACATTGTTGATATAGAAGTACATCATTTTAGGTCAGTTGGTAGTGTGTTATATCCTCAGCGAAGTGTCTACACCCCTAATTCACACCATGACTAACATCAGTTAGTAGAATCACTGGACCAGGGAGACAAACCAGCCATGAAAGCAGACCAGCTGAGTGAGAGGTAGCACTTCCAAAACCACACTGCCAGGCTGATATGCAGGAGCTTTGCTGGCTATCTGCTGTGTGGAGAAACAAAGTAAGACACTCTTCAGGACAAGAAATCCCGCACCTTTTGAAGTATTAGGGGAAAAAGAGGAAAAAAAAGAATAACAACTTTAAATGCTTTTTGGTGTGATAGCATTAACACTGCATAGAGAGTCTTCAAGAGTGGAGGCTTGAACCTATTTTCTCATTGCTTTTTATTCCTGAAGTGTTTTGGGTTTTTCTTCCTATAATCAGGAACTTGTGGGATTAAATTATTAAAACAATACTTGTAGCTAAATTATGGTACCTAGCAAAATACAGTTTTGACGATAAACAGCTATCTCACTACCAAAGGGAAGAGAAACTTGGGTTCAGATTTCAGCACTTATCAGAGTACTGGATTCAGTAACATTCTTTAAATTTGGTCCAGCTGAGAGTCTGTCCACTAAAATGTATTTCCATCTGTAAACTTTTGTTAATCAAGATCCGTGCACAAACGCATGGCTGTCAGGCTTTTACAAGTTCTGTTGTTGAATGCCCAGCTACAGTATAAATATTCCAAATGCAAAAGGTCAGATTTAGTTTGTAAATTATCTGGATTTCTGTTTTGATTTAAAATAGTTTGACATTTTAAACAGCAGTTCTTTCATACCCTGTCTTATTGGTTTGTATAGACTGTCTCTTTTAAATGCCAGCTACTGACATTTAACACAAAGAGAAATCTGACCTCAGTCAGCTCAGCCCCCAACTGTGAGCCCCATAGTCTACTCCTTACTGCCAATTTACCACTTGCATAGTTTAATTTCAATACTAAATTGCTGGCAGTAACTCCAATTTATATGACTATCTGCTAACTGCAATGGTTAGTACTATAATTCACCCCATAGGCACTAACATGTTCTGAGATTTTGTAAAGTATACAATTATCTGAGCTGGGCTAAATCACTACTTTCCTGAGCACCAGGTCTACAGTGACAAGTGGCCCAGTCTCAGTTCTGTAGTCAAGAGTGCAAGAAAGCCCTGACCTGTCACACACTGCCTCTTCTGAAATCACTGCCTCTTCTGAAATCAGCAGGCTGTGCCTGCTATTCCAGCTCAATAACGAAGGTGGGGAACGTGCATCTTCCTACACCTGCTCCTCTTCCTCACGTGTTTCCACTGTTCTGGCATGATCAAGGCTGAAGTTGGGGGAAGCTGCTAGATGTCTTTATCCATTGCTTACAGAGACACAATCTGGGGAGGGGAGAGCATAAGCACATCTGACTGGAAGTCAGTGGCTCTCTTGTGTTTACAGTTCACATATGAGAGCATTTCCACTGAGGAAGACAAAGCCCAGTTCGAGCTCAGTGATGTCTCAGATGTTCCTCATGATTTTAATGGGATTTAAACATCCATACCTGGCTTGTAAATAGGAACTAGCAAAGCAGTTAGGAGCAGAAAGATGACTCTACCACAGCTAGTGCTCACCTAACAGAGCAGCCTGTAGGCTGCTAACAAAACCAAATAACAAACTGAGTTGACCGAAAGGATAAAAATAAAAAGTGCTCTGACCTTATCTAGAAACTAACGAACTGCTCTTTCACTTCAGGTCTATGGCATGTGCTTTAAATAAGGATAAGAATATGATTCAGATGTAGAATTATACATTTCAGACTTATCTCCATGCCACCATGGGTGAAATGAAAAGCCTGCGTAGCCTTCTCAAGTAGGAATATATTGAGACTTTTTTGCTTTTGATTAAAGCATTCCCTCTGAATGTGTGAAGACCTCTCTTTAGAAGCACGAAACTTGCAACTGTTTTAAAAACATTCACTGGATTAACTACAAAACAGCACTGGAATATAACGTAAATGTCATTCTAAAAACTCTGTATTGCAAATTACGGTGTTGGTTTCAAACTAAAGCTGGAAGCACTTTACTTGGTTGGACAGCCAGTCCTAAAGGGCTTCTGTCTTACTTCAGCCACTAAGCCTTGTCTTCCAGTAGATCTGCTGCTATACACAGCATTCTTAGTCAGAGATAAGGTGGATGTGCTTACCTCACTCCCCTGGAAAGGCTCTTTATTTTAGAGATGTTACAAAATAAACTAAATGCAACAGAAAAGTTGTAAAAGAAACAGATGGTTTCACAGAATTGCATTTCATAGCACATTCTAAGCTGTGGAGGAGCAAGTACTGACATGCAGAAACCATAGCAAGTTGGAACTGTGTTCTATTGCCAGGTGTAAGTACCTTTAAAAACAGAAAGAAAAAGTTGCCTGATTCCAGTAGAATAAGTATAAAATAATATATATTATTCCAATGTGGTTATCACTGGAAACTCCATCTTTTTAAATATGTGTGGTTTTGGCATTGGTGTGACTATTGGGTTAACAAAGGATCACATCCTGTTCTCAGCTATACTAAGCTGTCCTTTTCATTTTTAGTGGTTTTCCCTTCTAGTTTAGAGATTTGATCACTTCTAATGCATTACATGATTTAGAACTTAGTGTTTTCTAACACAAAGGTCAGTTTGGAGGACCATCAGGGCATTTCTCACAATCAAGAGGAGAACATAAACCATAAACACTAGTTCCTATATGGAACCCTGTTAAAGACACCTGCATCTCACAAATGGAAATGAATGTGTTATTATGATTTTTCCAAATACTCCTTGAATTCAATTTTTCTTCTGATAGACAAATATATTGATTCCATTTTTATCTGGGAAAGGGCAAGTAATTTTACTAGGACTTTATGTTTTAAGGTAATTTACAGCCCAAATGCAGCACAGCACCAACAAAAATCAAAGCAGCAGCTCAAAAGCCTGAAATTAAGCACATGCTTACATTTGTAGACAGCAGAACATATTCTCCAGAGCTCTAATTATTTATTGGCACTTGTATGAAAAAATTGCATTGTTAATTTCAGTCAAAGGGCAGTATCTTCATTTAGTAGGATTTTTATTTGGTGCATAAGGGAGGATATTGCCATTCATCTTACCGATGCATTTTAAGATAACATTCATACAGATGCATATATTCTGTCCTCTGCTGTTCAGAAATATATTTTTAAATATACAATTCCCTTCAAAATAGCTACAGCAATGCTCAGTAATTTCCAAGGAGAATTGTAGCTTCAGACTTAACCTGAAAGCCACAAAAAATGTTTAACAAGAATTGGTATAGACAGTACCTAAATACGTTTGCCAACTTCAGGAAAATTTGGACATGTTTCCACGTGTGTTTCCTGCAGTATCTAGAATATGCTCATTTCACAATGTAAAAGTCCTCTAGAAAGCACATTCCCTTGTGTTTATTGCTTTCATTGTACCACCTTTCAGATGAAGTATTGGGCAAAGGGCAATAAGAGATTTTGGACTGTGATCTGAAAGAATTGCTCTTTCATTCAGCACCAGCCAAAAATCTTATGAGAACATCATTTTAAAATACCTAGCTATATTGCCACGTTGTTATTTTAAATAAACACTACAGCCAGCAGCTTGGAAAAATACATCTTTGTACTGGTTCTGCACTAGCCCAGTAATTGAGAATTTCAATAACATATGCTGCAGAGCAGTGCTAAAATACTGACACACTAAAAAGTTGTTTTAAGCTTTATGGCAGAGCTTAGTATATTCTTGCTGGTAAGATATTCACTTGTGCCTCAGAATTATGCTTTGACTCTTAACTTGGCTTTGCTGCACTTGGCACCATTTTTATATACCATGAAGGACTTGCATTTAAATTTAAATATTGATTTTGTACTGCCACTCAGTGCTCTTTTGTAAGAAATGCATAGTAGTCCTGCTATTAATCTTCCTTAATTAAATATTCAAACTGCCTAAGAAGTTCCTCTGCTACCTAATAAAAATTTATGAATAGAATGAATATTAAAGTAGTAATCCCCAAGAAATCAGATAGCACTGCAATTAACAGTCAATTTGTTAGAGCATTAACCAACCATGAGTTTTTCTCATGATGTTAGCTTTTAAAATAGTCACTAACCAATAATGGACAAAATGGTGATGGTGAAGCTTGGGGCAGAACAAACTTGGAAGAGATTAGTGGGACCCTGTGACAGTCTTTAAAACATGCAGTGTTTGTTGGTGTGTTGCTGAGCTGTTTGAAAGAGTACTGTATAATCAAAAACCGCAGAGGAGTTTAAATGCACTACATTTGCTTTTTTGTTTCCCTTTCCCTCCCCACCCCCACTTTAGGAATTTTACACAAAGGAAATGGTGAAAACCTCTTCATTTCCCAGCAGCCACCAGTCATCTCAACTGTGATGGGTAACGGGCACCAGAGAAGTGTCTCTTGCTCCAACTGCAATGGTCTCGCACTCAACAGCAAACTCTTTGCCCCAGTTGCTCTTGCTTCTGGACCTGATGGTAGTGTGTATGTTGGTGACTTCAATTTTGTCAGACGAATCTTTCCCTCTGGAAGCTCAATTGGTATATTAGAATTAAGGTAACAAAATCATCTTTCTCTGACTAGTGTTCATTTTCCTGGCTGGGATGTGCCTACAGTGAGCCTTTTTTTTTCTCTTGGGGCTTAAAGAAGCAGCCACATTTAGTTGCCTTGTGAGCATGTCTAAGCTGTCAAACAAACTCATAAGAAAACTTATGCTTAAAGTCATCAGTTAAAAAGGGCATCTTCAGTGGGCTTTAGAACGGGGTTTGCATAATGAATTTCTACAAAGTTCAGAATTAATAGATTGGGTGCTTTTTCCTTCAGGATTTTTCAGACATTGCCAGAAAGTTAAAATATTCTATGAAGCGTATTTTTGAAGAAAAAAAACCTAATTCCTTAGCAAATATACAGAGTATTATGTCAAGTCACAGCACCATGGCTGAAGACAGTCTGACCATGTTTAAAATTAATACAATTAAATTGTTAAATCTATAGCAGAGGATGTGGCTGAGTTTAAGCAAGCAAGAGCAAACCTGGCGTTGCAATCCGAGGTGTTGCCATTAACAGCTTCCCTGTCATTACAACTGCAGCTTCCCATTCCCTTTCACACCCAGAAAAGAAGACAGCAAATATTTTGGATACCAATACAAGAAATTTTGCTGAATCTCCAACAAGCTGTTGGTGATTACTCGGAATTATCTTGACAATATGCAGGCAGGAGTAAGGAAGCACTGAAAGAAGGAAATAGTAACAGATTAAGCTGTGTTTTGTTATAGTGATACAACTCTGAGCACAGTCAAGCAAAGAATCAAAGAATACAGTTTTGGTGCAGACTAACTTTTTTTTTCCCCCTTCTTTTTTTTTTTCTTCTTTAAACCCAAACTGATCTGCCTTCCTAGGAATAGAGACACAAGACACAGGTAAGTAAAACAGTAATAGCTGAACCATGTTTGCAGAAACAGTCTTACAAAAGTACTTTGGGAAGTCTAGATGCAGAGACACACTGGATTTAATAAATACAAATGTTAACCAAATTCACCTTCATTTATAGTAAAGTAGGTTCGATTTGTTCCCTCTTAAGGAACCAAATCTCTAAAACTCAATTTGCTGATCACCAATCAGAGACGGAGAAGTTTAAACCTGAAGGCTGGGAATACATTTCACAGCTGTCATATTCATTTCACTTGGTGATTGAATGATCATAGATATACCCAGCCAAGGAAACTGGGTTTTTAGGAAAGGCTTTCAGAGTCACACAGGACTGTGCTTTAGCAGTTCTAGATTACTACAAATTTTAATACCTGCCACAGTCACAGAGAGTGCACAGTAGATCCCAGGACTCAGGACGCTGTGTCATAGCTCAGTCCTTGCTTCTCCAGGTATAGCCAAGTGGCTTTCACCCTATCCAGTTAGCTTTTTGGCACTGCAATGTAGGGATTTCCTTAAAAGAGCGAATGTGACACATTAGGCTTCTGCAACAGATGTTAAGGGAGTTGGTTTTGACAATCCAGCTACAGATATGGTGTTGCATGCTAGAAAGATGGCAAGGCACTCTGTATCCTTAGAAACACATTTCTTGGTGTTTCAACACTTAAATGAGATAAATAAGCCAACAGTAGTGCAGCCTAAACCGACTTATAACTTCATGGCATAGAAGTGGAGTGTAGACTGAATGTGTGTGTGCAGGATGAAAGTGCTGGTTGGAATTAGTCTCTTTAGCCTCAAGAATTGTATTGGATGTTGTAAATTGTTTTCCCAGCCTTCTTACAGATGCTGTCACATCTCATGTATCTTACTTTAAAACTTTTTTTAAAAGAATAATTCCTTGTTGGTTAAGTGCAAGGTTGTTTTTTTTCACTGAAGTATTGTTTCCATTTACTTTAAACTTACCAATATCTTTGTAAAGAAAATAAACAAACTGAACTTACTTATTCTGGAATGCATTCAGAACATGAATCAAGCTTTAAATTCAGGGGTTTCATCTGTAAAGTAGAATTTAATTCAGTAGTACTAATTTCTTGAGATGAGCCTAACCCTTAATTAAATCAAGTTATGACAATACTCAAATATCCCAACCATTTTAGTTACAATAATTGCCTCCGTGTGTCAGTATTCTATCCAAGCAAAATTTGTGGAAGATTGGAGAAAATCACTTGAAGTTTATGTATAATTTTAGGCTATGAGGGAGTACTCAGCAATCCCACTCTATGCCATTCTCTTGAGGTTGTCAAGGCCGCAGTCATGGTGGAAATTTCTAGAGTGCTTAAAGAAACATGTGCAAGCAACAACTAAAAAGTATCAGAGGCTCATAACAGTCAAAATAGAAAAAAGGCTTCAAAATCCAGTTCCTCCACACAACCTTTAGTCTCCAAAAAAACAGGGGAAAAGGATTCTTTTTGCTAGGACCTTGAAAAAAACACGTAAAAAAGGATAGAGTTCGGAGATCAGTAAACAGCAAAGGCCACTGATCTTAGCTTTGACTGTTTAAAAGCAAACAACCCATTTGTTTTCCCTGTCATCAAGGTTTCAGTAAGAAATACCAAAGCTCTTTTAATAGCTGGTAAAAATGGAAACTCGCCTCTGAGGTTACAGGGAAACATTTTACTGTGCGGCAATAATAACTTGTTCTGGAGAGATTCATTGTAAATTAGTCTGCATGGTATCAGTTTTAATAAGCTGGTTTAAATGAACTCAGATTTAGATTTGATTGTAAACTTCTGCAAAGATAGCAAGTATTTTATTTGTTCCATTTTTCACTAATACTCTTTTTCAGTTTTAAGCATTTTAATATGCAAGGCTTTAAGCATGAACATCAAGAGTTTTCTAATAGCCAGTCTACTAAATGTAATGACAAGGGTGACAGAAAATGTGCCTTCAAGGACAGTAGAGGACTCCTCATTCTCTACTGTTTTGGCATGATGAGCAATTTTAATCTAACATTTAGAATTCTCCTTGCAAATTTTTCACGGAAGGGCTTTACTAAATTTCATCTTTTGGCTGGACCATCTCTTCTTAGCTCACTCCAGAAAGTACAAATAATTCTTAGTATTTTCAAAAACCAAAACTTAATAGTACTGGTGATACACAATTCATCATTAATTGTGTTTAGCTCATCATTATACTCACCCTTCTTCATACCACTGTCCTCTCATTCCTATGTTTCCTTGGACTGGGTTTCACATCTATTCCCCAACTGTAGGAATATCTCTTTCCTTATATTTCCCCCTTCTGTCTTTTATAGATGTTTGTGGCTAAGGTCAGCTTTAAGCTGGTCTGGCTTGTGGCTCAGTCCTGAAAGATGTTGAGTAGTTTCTGTCTTTTTGGATGAAGAATGAGAACTGAGAGAAATAGGCTCAAGCTCTATCACATTTATCATGGTACAACATTAACCTTATCACTTATAAATGGGAGTAAGATATTAGCTGATGATCTTTTAGAAGTATCTTAGCAATATATAGGCTACTCAGAAGACTGCCAAAAGATATTTGTAAGTAATTTTTACATTGTTTTGCAACATTGCTCAGCCAAGCAGAAATTCCTTATTTGAAGAGACTCCACCAACCTGAAATCAAGTCATTAAATAAGTCAAAATCATCTCAGACATTATGTATCTGTCTTGGAGTGTCTGCCAGTTCTGTGTATGTAGATTATTCCTTTCCTGGCTTGTTGTGGCACAAAACCCCAGCCCTGCAGAAGGGGCTGTACTGCAAGCATTGTCAAAACCACCTTAAACAGTACAAGCTGAGAGGAGTAACTCATCCAAAATTTGTTACAGCCATCTTAAGCATTACCTAATAATAGAAATATTGATAAAATGTCTCTTTAATAGAAAAATAGGAAATTAACCATGTTTTTAATCTGCAAAACAGACAGGAAAGTCCCATATAGTCACAAAGGATACAAACAGATCAGTGTTTTGCCTGTCAGAAACATGGCAGTGATAAAAACACTGAGCACCCAAACACTCTGCCAGGCACACACTGCCTGTGCCTGTCTCCCACCATTCCAGTGACAAACTGTGTTTTAAAGCAGCTGTAGAGCTACACTTACCTGGACTTTTATTTTATAATCAAGGCTACATTGCAGTCTCACCATTAGCGTGGTGTGCCGTGAGTGGTGAATGGCTGGAGAGCAGCCCTGAGAAAAAGGACCTTGGGGTCTGGGTTGATGAAAAGCTCAACATGAGTCTGCAGTGTGCGCATGCAGCCCAGACAGCAACTGAGTCCTGGGCTGCATCAAGAGCAGTGTGGGCAGCAGGGCAAGGGAGGGGATTCTGCCCCTTTACTCTGCTCTCGTCAGACCCCATCTGGAGTACTGTGTGCAGTTCTGGAGCCCCCAGCACAGGAAGGACATGGAAGTGTTGGAGCGGGTCCAGAGGAGGGCCACAAAGATGATCAGAGGGCTGGAGCAGCTCTCCTATGAGGACAGGCTGAGAGAGTTGGGGCTCTTCAGCCTGGAGAAGAGAAGGCTTTGAGGAGACCTTATAGTAGCCTTCCAGTATCTGAAGGGGGCCTACAGGAAGGCTGGGGAGGGACTATTTATAAGATCTTGCAATGACAGGACAAGGGGCAATGGGTTTAAACTGGCAGAGGGAAGATTTAGACTGGATGTTAGGAGGAAGTTCTTTCCAGTGAGGGTGGTGAGGCACTGGCACAGGTTGCCCAGGGAGGTTGTGGCTGCTCCCTCCCTGGAGGTGTTCAAGGCCAGGTTGGACAAGGCCTTGAGTAAGCTGTGCTAGTGGGAGGTGTCCCTGCCTATGGCAGGGGGTTGGAACTAGATGATCCTTGAGGTCTCCTTCCAACCTTACCATTCTATGTGCTTAGACAATTTCTCAGACTGGGAATTAACTTTGCACTGAAAAAAACCCTCTTACTGGTTAATAAGATGCAGCCCAGTTCTTCGATTAGAATTTATGATTCTCACTATTTAATTAACATATGTAAATATTTTTTAATAACATTTTATAATCTCAATAAGGCACTTCAGTGCATGAATTATGGTGCATTAATTCATGCCTAGTTGCACTGACAGTACTTGGCCTTCTGCCTTGCTCCTGACAATACAGTCAGCATGAATTAAGGCACCATATTTCACACCTTCATATTTCCTAAGGTTTAGAAACGTAAAAATAACCAAGAGTGGGTATTTGTGCCCATACAGAACAGTGTGTGATTCACTTTGCTGCAACTCGTAGATTTGTTTTCAGTGCCAAGAGTACTAGAACGTATCAGGTATAGAAAAATGACCTTGTTTTTCGTAGTAATAATTACAACCAAGCTAAAGTCACTCCTGTTAGCTTTATATTGGCTGGCTTGGTGCTAAAGGGCAGACTAACTCTACCAATCCACTCTCTGCATAAGCTTGCTGATACATATCGCAGAATCGCAGAATTAAGCAGGTTGGAAAAGACTTCTAGGATCACAGAGTCCAACCTATCACCTTATCCTTCTAATTAACTAATCCATGGCACTAAATGCCTCATCCAGCCTCCTCTTAAACACCTTGGTGACTCCACCACCTCCCTGGGCAGCCCATTCCAATGGGAAATCACTCTTTCCTTGTAGAACTTCTTCCTAACATCCAACCTAAACCTGTCCTGGTGCAGTTTGAGACCATGTCCTCTTGTTCTGTCACCAGGTGCCTGGGTGAAGAGACCAACCCCTGCCAACTGGAATACCTGTGCGTAGTGATGGTGGCGGTGGGCAAGATGATCCTAGTCACTTAAAGAGGGTGGTGAACAGTAGCACAGGATCTGGTGCCATTGGTGGGGGCACTGAATTAGGTTAGGATGGTTAGGGTCTGCAGCCAATACTAGGTCCTTCCTTCTCAGCAATAGTGCCTGTACAAGCTACATTACAGCTGGTCTCCCTCTGTTATCTCCAAATCATTGAACAGATGTCTTCAGATAAGTAGAATACAGTTCTTGTGCTGCCATGAGCAGAGATTAAAAAGAAAACCAATTTAACTTTGATGTTCTTCCCTTCTGTTTTAGTACAAGCCCTGCGCATAAATATTACTTGGCTGTCGATCCAGTGTCAGAATCCCTTTACCTGTCAGATACCAACACTAGAAAAGTCTACAAAGCAAAATCTATCATTGAAACAAAGGATCTGGCCAAAAATGCAGATGTGGTGGCAGGAACAGGGGATCAGTGCCTTCCATTTGACCAGAGTCACTGTGGAGATGGTGGAAAGGCATCTGAGGCATCTCTCAACAGTCCAAGAGGTAAGAGCATATCTGAAGTACTTGGTGTTGGCCATCTGTCATTTACTCCTCTTATTTAGAAACAGATGCAACTAGATGTACAAAACTGGGTTTGAGGTGGTAATTTAACCAACTGTAAGCAAACCAGGTCATTTCATAAAGCTCACTCACATTTTTAATACAGTCAGTCCTTTATGAGGGAATAGCACAAGCAGCAGACTCCTGCTTGCATCCTGTGAAATATTCTTTCATGTGTGGCAACACTCCTCTTTTATTACCTTCCAATTGCAAGGTGGCAGCATTTAATTATATTTAACTTTTAAGCAAATAATATGGTTGAAAAGTAATTTTTTTAGATTTTATGTATTCAGGTGATTCTTGTAATATTAATGGAGCTTACTCATACTCATTAAGTCAGAGCTGTTCAAATCAGACAGACAGCAAAATCAAGTTTATTTGGAACTTGCTTGTCCTTGCTAATTAAATGTGCTTTGCCAAATAGGAAGATCTCAGCTACTGCACATGAACTGTTTTACTGTAGCCTTCCCATCAGACTACATCCTATATTGTCACAGGCAAAATGCATGTGAAGGCTTGAATCCCCACCAGTGCCACAATTAATTCCCTTGCAGTGTGCATTGGAACTGTGATAAAGTCACTGGATTTGGTGCTCTAAAGCAGCTGATCACCCTCAACTCCCACTCTAATCCCTAGAACAAAGGATACTCAGCATCTCCAGTGGCAGAGCTTGGACTGGGCTTTCAGCACACTTACCCCATAGCACACTGCTCTACCTAATGACTACCTCTAAGGAAGGAGTTTGATTATTTTTCGTGAGCTAATAAAGGAAGGCTGTATATCAGTAGGAAATTGGGATGCATTATTAGGCAGAAACGTCTCTAAGACAAGCAAATAATCCTGTTTTAAAGCTTAGCAAGAAACACGTAATTACAGTGTGACTTTAACATGTCTTTAATGATAGAAGGTAAGTGTGAGGTAAGTACAAATAAATGTTGATCTTCACTCAGCTAATTAACGTAATGAATCAATTCTAAAAATAGTAGAAAACAAAGGTTTTCATTACCTTTAGCAGGAAAATGAACAATGTTTTATTGCTGGTTACAATTGATTATATCTAATTACAATACAATTAGTGGTTCCATCTTGCTCTCTTATCAGGGAAGTATGTTGATGAAAATTTGTAATACGCTATTTACTTTAAAAATACCCACACGTAGTCACTTCTTTAACAGAAGATTCTAGTCATAAGGAAATTAAGGGGAATAAAAGCATGATTTACAAGTTCTGGGGCAACCAGCAAATACCGAAATGTAAACTGAAAGCAGAATGGATCGTATATTGGCAAATTCAGGTGATGGCTCCCAGCTGCTTTTGATTTATGCATCTCCACTAAATTCCATCAGTTTGAAACTGTCAGGTCTATTAGGTCTTGGATTTTAATCGCAAGGAACTGTGGGCTGCCACATGCCTGTTTTGTACAGAGCCTAGCAAAATGCAGCATCAACCTGTAGTCACCAGCACAGTATGAGCAATTAGCTGTCTATTATCATAATGGCCTTATAAGTACCTGCCCTTGTTTCCTTCTAAACCGAAAGAGGTTGAGTAACCTTGGACAGTAGTTGGAAGTACTTGTCTGATACCCACAAATCTATTATTTATTAAGAACCCTAAAAATCTCCTGCCCTTAAGTGCAGTCTTAAAGATTCCATTGGAGCACTTTGCTTGTTCTTGGAATAATCGTTAAGTCAGAAACTGTCACATTTCTACTGAAAGGACATTCAAACAGCATACACAAATGTATTTTTTCCAGGAAGCAGGAAATGCTGAGAAAAAAATTTTGGATGGTCCACAGATTCACCTACATCTTATCCACGTTTAAAAGTACTTGAACACAAAGTAACACAATGTTATGTAGTATTTGACCACAGAAATAAGTGAATGCTTCTAATTTCTCAACTGTGAGACTTTTTACAGTACAAAAACAGGTACCTGGTAATGCACATAAAGACAGAGTAATTGCCAAAAGATTATTAAATATAACCACTTGCATTACTCAATGACCAGACAAGATTAGCATCTGTTTTAAGCTGATAAAGTGGTTAGTGCCTTTTTTTTTTTCTCTTCCCTCTTCACCCTATCTTTTTGTCCTGAGTATTCCTTCTTTCCTTATTCTTAGTTGGTAGAAAGGTAGTATTGGAGAAAGAACTCCATTTAGTGGCTGTCTGACCTTGGTTAGTTACAGCTGAAAAGTTGTCTTACTTTTGCTAGTGGCTGCCTGTGACTCCAAATAAGGGCTTATCTATATGCCTCAGTTTATCATTTGCAAAATTGGTAAGAAATACCTACTGTGGTAACACTTGTGAAACTTAATCCTGTTTGGTAACCTCCTCAGAAGTATGTTAATATGAGGAAATCCAAATGCTCTTTCACATTTATTTTTCTGAGTGAAAGTTGATTCAAATGCTGTTTTAACTTTTTGGAGCTTACAGTGATTTCTTTAGTTCAGTGAGCATGCAGGTAGGTTTTGGAAAAATCCTAGATTATTAATGATGTGAGTCTTATATCCACTTTGATTTCTTGTCTTTATTTGGCAAGGCTACCTTTGCCTACTGACCAGGAATGAAATGCCAGACAGGAAGGCACGATGTCACACTAATCAGTTATGATTTGATCTGCTTTCCACAACTTTTATTTTGCAGATAACAAACGTGTAGCTTCCTTGAGTCTGTGTGAAGGACTGAAGATGAGGCTTAGTGAGCATTAATCTTGCACTATTGTATGTTGAGCTGACTTTGAAAGATGCTTTTAAACATGCATGGCTGATGTAGTTGAAATTTGAACTCCAATATATTATTTTTACTGCAACTTTCTTTAATTCTGTAGAGATCTCAGACTAATGAGTCATGTAATAGATGACCAAATACTTAAGCAGAATGTGAAATGATGGGAGGTAGGGACATAAAATAAGATCTGTGACAAGCTGAACACATTTATTACACAAGAAGATATTGAAAATGAAGAAGTAACTACACAAGGCATTAATCATTGACTGAATTCCAATCACTTGAACTTTACAAAGTGACAGATTTTAATTTTGAGGTGGGAAATTCTTTGGTGGGTTTGTGGATTTTGTTTTGGGGGGAAAAAAAAAAGTCTGTTTGGCACATCTAGTCACCAACAGTGTCATTTGAACAATCTAGACTAGTATGTATAACAAGATGCTAAGGGATATAATGTCTTGATTTTAACTAGGTTAGTCATTGAGTATTGGAGTAATAAAAGTCACTAAAATGAATAGAAATACCTGGGATTTTTGCTACTTAGTGCTGCAAAAGCAATGCCTGGATCAAAGTCATTGAACACTTACCTACCCTGTCCTTCTGAAATCAGTGAGCTTTAGACATATTAAATAGATTTGACTTTCCAAGCTTAATTGGCAGTGCCGATGAGAGGTTGAAACAATCAAGTTACCACATTTTTTGCTTAGCTGCAGTATCTCCCAGTATACCATGAAAAGTGTCAAAATCCAAAGATTAAAGCATCTAAGGTCTTGCAGTGCCTGCTTTTTGATTGCTGGATCCAGATCAGACTCTAGACTTAGAAGATAGGTGCACATACTATCTGTGCAAGCTGTGTGTACAGCTCAAGAAATTCAAAACTGCAGTCTGACTACAGAGTACCTGAATGCAGTGCAGCGACCTCACTACAGAGGCAGTGACCTCAAAATAAGCACCAGGGAAATGTAAGAGGCTGGAGTAAGTTCTAAATCCCATGCTTATAAAGTACCATACACACAGCTGTAGCAGAGAGCCTTTTACACTCAAACCTGTGGCCATGAACACAACACAAATGAAAGCTGAAATTAGTTCTGTGGTGTTTCATTTTGCTTGAAATTACAAAGGAAATGATACTTCTTAAAAAAAGAAAATCATACTTTTGAAAGTGTGTTCACCCCAGTAGCTTATCCTGAAATAATCAGTCTTGTTGCTCACCATCCGCAGTAATACTTTCTAAAGTAAATAAAGCTGCAAGAGCAACTGTTGAGATTAAACCTTTACATTTGTCAAATGACAACAGCACATTTAAGAACTGCTCCTCCTGCTCAGCTAAAAGATTCCTGTTACCTTCAGTAGGATGTGCACCAAATTCCTCATATGGCCTATTGTGGAAACAAAGTGATGAGTGATACTACTTATTCAGCAATCTGTGTTATTCTATAAATTCCTAATATGTTTTCATCCCTACCTTACAATTCAAAAAGGAAAGCAGAATTGGGTGAGATGTTTCATTAGCTATATCTAGAGTGAGTAGTAGACAAACCAAGGTGATTTGCAGCCTGAAGTCATTGCCATCCATGCACATAAAACCAGCAAAAAATTAATATCATACTGATTTTGATTTAACAGATTTATTTTTTTTTCTTTGTTCTTCTCCTCTGTGGTCTTAGTTACCTCTGATTTCAGAAGTCTGGGAACCTTGTAGAACAGCTGATAAACATTTTGGACAGCAGGTTTTCCTAAATTTCATCCAGCCTTCATTTAAACACATAAGTTATTCACTGTTCCGCTAACCGTTGTTAGCAGTAATTAGGACCCCGGTCATCCTGGGTCAGACTGGAAGCAGGACATTTTCATTCAGTCAGTGGTTAAAAATGCTATTTGCTCCAACTGGCCATTATGCATCTAAAGAGAACACTGAAGTGCAAATACTGAACTCATGTTCCAGCTGACAAAGAGCGGCCGAATATTTTGCTGATGGTACTGAGACAGTAATGAAGTAAAGATGACAAAGATCACAAAGCAACAGACTGCAAATCACTTGAATCATATTTTGAGTGGTGTATTATGGTAACCTATAAATAACTAATTGCATAAAATTGCTTTAGTAGTTTCTAGATGGCAGCTTTAATTAAAAGCACTGGAGACATTTAGAAGTTTAGAAATGGATGGCATGTAATTTGCCCTTTTACCAACCATAAAATGATAATTAACCAATTTGATTCACTTCTTCCTATTAAAAGTTTTATGAGAATCACAAGTTCATTCTACATGCATTTTTTTCTGCAGAGGTGGCATTCTCTTTTGTCCAGTCCTCACCAGTAGTTTTAGATGTTCTTTTACAAATTCTTCAGAAGTTTAATTAGGAGTTTTCAATGCAAGATGCTCATTTGCAAAGTTTTTAGCCAAGAAAAAAGTATGATTTCTACACGTGGGCAACATATAGCTCTAGCTGCTGTTGCTGATGTGCTTGGAAAGGACTTTTTTCCCCAAGAAGTCTCTTAGAATGCAAGTGTGGACTGGGAGGAAAAAGTAAAAGAAAAGGTCTTAATGGGGAATTTACTGTATTACTTCTAATCCATGTTTTTTAGCACTATAATCATAGCTCCATTAAAGTTGAAATGCCAGACCTTCTAAACTGAAAGATCGTATATAATCATACATATTTTGAATTTATAATTACTACACACAAAGTGTTGCTTGTGTTTGTAATTGTGTACATATGTGTGCTAAAGCAGACCTGCCAAGGGAAATAACTCTTTAACCACAATCACTCCTGAGAGCATACAGCAGGAGAAGTTAAAGTCGGCGATGTGTTTATTGTGGTTGTACACATCTATAATAATAATAATTACTATTTTATGCAGAACACACTTATACAGAGCAAAACTTTTTCTTCAGTCTTTTTAATGATGCTACATAGTAGCCAAGTGTGATTGCTCTAGCAGCAGTTAATTTTTGAAGTTAGTTAAGAGAATTTCAGTAATACTGATTAAAAGATCTCTGAGTCCTACAAATACTGTTCCAAAATGTCTGCACATATACCTACTGGAGGTGGTGACTAAAGATGACTAAAAACAGTCCTTCAGTATAAAGATGTTACTCAGGAAAAGGGATTGTGCTCAGCCCTGAGCCAAAGAACAAAACAAAAATCCTTGCATAAGTTTATTTTGCCCTTACTCAGACATGAGTGTTTAATGAGGAATCTCACATCCCAGCAAGGCAACTCTGTCAGTGGTGCAGTAGGTCACATTTGTGCCCAAAGACAGCATCAGTCAGACATACAGTTTAGTGCAGTCGTTGCTTTAAAAAGCCCTAACAGGATACAACTGAGGACCTAATACAAAGTACCTCTTATTCACTGTGCAGAGGAAAGATAACTAAACTACGACCCTTGTTACTCACTCATGGAGTGAGCAGTGTTCCTGCTTTCACTCAGTGCAATTCATTACACTCAGCCTGTGCCTGTTTCCTCTCTGGGTTCCTCGGTGATTAAAGCACAATTGAAGTGCTGCGTGCGATTTGATTCTGCATTATACTGTACGTCAGAAAAGGATTAAAAATAAGCTCTTGGAGTACAGATTATGTGAAGCTTCATGCAAGACGTGACAGGAGCATTAATGAATCCAACTCATAACAATGAATAAATTGGGACAGTTTAGCCACAAAAAGCCGTATTTTGTTTTCGAGTGGATGCCTCATACAGAGTATTTGTCAACAAGACTTAAATACATATATAATTTTTTCACATAGGTAACGTCACTGGAAGCAATAAACTGGTATTCGAAGAAACTGGCTTATTAGGAAGCACCAGAAATTATCTTTAATATGAATACTGAAGACATGGGCTTGTTTATGCCATCACACTGGCATAGGTACTTCCCTTGCAGTTAAATTGCTTTTCTGCAACAGCTGGAGAGCAGAATGTACACTATTAACGTTAAAGGATCTTTGCTTTTCTTACCCAGTCAGTGTTTGAAATCCATTCAGTGCCACAGATGAGTAGCTTTATTTCATTGCAGCATAATTTCTGATTTTTTATATAATGGATGGTTTGCAGCCAACAGAGCCATCTGTTCACAGGGAAATTGCGTAAAACAGAAGATGCACTTGCCCTACTGATAGATACTGGCCTTGTGTTATCCGTGGCATGGATCTGATCCAGGGCTGTGCTACCCAGGTGAGAAGCATAGCTCCTGGCTTGCCAGGCAGCCCCATCCCTCTGCAAAAGTAGACTAAGACACAGCACATGTACTGTAGCTCCCACCCACATCATGTTTCTCATTTAAGCTTATGAACTATGCTGGAAAGCAAGTCAAACTCCAGCTAGCATTGCTTCACAAGGCAATACCAGTAAGGTTAAAAGATCCCCACAGCTGCACGCAGACCACAACAGCTACACACAACACTCCTTGCTCCTCACATCTTCCCTGTTCCAGCAGTCAAGCATGGTGTTTTCTTCTCAAATGGAGTCTTGAAGAGACTCCCAAGAAAGCAGTAGGATGCTTGGTCTGAAAAGACTTTATCTCCAACCTCCACACATCCCTGGAGAAAAACCCTAAAACAATTTTCTAGACATTTCCATTTACTAATAATCCCTTAGCACACTTCAGCTTTACAGCATAAAGCTGATCAGACCGGGAGGGCAGGAATCTCTGCCCAGCAGAGCAGGAGGTGCTTCAAAGCCCAGCTCTACCTGCTCTGCGGTAGCAGAGTCAGCACTACCCTCCTGATTTTCTGAAGACAAAACTTATCCATGTACAAACTAAACTACAGATCATGACTCCAGCCTCTGGGAATTATTGTTATGAAAACCTCTGTAGAGGAGGTGCAGTTTTTTTGGTGTTATTTGCTTTGTTGGCTTCTGTGATGTGCATTCCTTCAGATTAACACTGGGCTGAAAGCCTGAAAGCTGGGACATAGTAGGAGTGCTAGATACTAAACTTAACTGCTGCAGCCTTTAGAGATATAGATAGAGCTATATAGATACAGAGAATTTGTTTTGTTAGGGGAGGTTTGGCGTTGGGTTTTATGACAGTATCTTCAGACCTTTGCAAGGAGCAGTGAAGAGGCACTTCTATATGTGAACTAGGTGGTGGAGGACATGATGGTAGGGTGCACCTGAAAGGCTGTCCATGTGTAAGGCTTTCGCAGCCTTGCTCAGTATCCCCCTTTCAGCTAGTGTAAAAGTTGGGAACCCTTGGCACAGGGGTTAGCTTGCACTGGCAGAGGGAAGAGTTGAGCCCTAACCTCCTGACCACAACAGAAAAACTAGTGTGGCTGTTATTCCTGCTTTCTGTTACAAAAGAATTGGTCACAGACAGCTTGTCTTGAGAGACTGCCACTGGGTGGTAACATATAAGACAAAGCATATTACACTTAAATGTGTATGTAACTCAGACTCAATTGCCAGCATCTCCAAATGTCAGGTGCAGATTTATTTTGGGGGCCTGGGGTCACTGCTCCCCTCTTCTCCCAGCCCCATGGGACTTGCATGTTCTCCATCAGGGATGCCTGGTCCTGCCTCTGCCCATCAGACTGTTTAGTCTCCCTTGCCCCCAGCCGCAACTCCTTCTGTGTATTTAAAGAAATTAAATCAAGTGTAAAGAAATGGGGCTGGGAGGTAAGGGAATTTGGTTTGTTTTTTTGTTTGTTTTTCTTTTGTAATGGCATGTAGAATTACTGTCTGAGATCTTAAACTGGCTTGAAGACAAGTGTTTTGTAAACTCAGAGTACATGCAGCCTTCAGTTGTGCTAAATGCAAGGGACAAAAATCAAGAACCATATAAGCCACTGTCCAAACCATCTGTTCAAGTCCTCTGCCTTTCATTTTTGTGTAGCAGAACATAAATTCATTATTAAAATATCTCGGCTGTGCATAGCAGCTGCTATAGTTGCAGTTATGCAACTTTAAATGGGAAATTATGAACTAGTTTAAAACAAGAAATTGAGCAGTTCTGGTAGAAAGGACTTCACAAACCTGACACAAATAGAAGTGCTTTTTCTACCTATATTTTCAATATTTCAGGAGGACAGTTCATCCAAGATAGAAATGTCTAACGCATGGAATGCAAGAATTGGGGCCAAAGTGTTAGGCTGGGCATGAGTTGGGACATGGCTGCACCACACACTGATGGGAGCCAGCAAGCCCTCCATTCCTTAGTTTCCCCATTGAAGTACAGAAGACCATGACCTTTCCTTTGCATAACCTTTGCATTCGTTTTAGGGTCACTCTCTCCAGTGCAGTGGTGCTAGAGCTATAGCAGAGCCTAAAGCGAAGATCTGCACTAGCTCCTGTAGAAGCCCTCTGTTGTCATGAGACTGGTTCCAGTACATGGTCATCATCTCAGGCAGCACTGCACTGCAATACATTCTGCAGCACAGATATCCCTTCTGCCTGCTAAACAGAACCTGGTTTGCACCATTTTTATGTAGGGCACATATCACAATAAAAGCCTCTCTTGCTTTCCGTGGGTGCTTCTTCCTTGCTCAGACACTTTGAGCCTACAGGACAGTAATGAAAAAAAGAATTGTCTTTTCCAGTCTTACTGATTCTCTGAAAATGAAGAAAAATCAGCTGTAAGTTCTTAGAAAAACTAGTCTTGTCCCACTTTATGGTGGACATGAAATAAAGCTATTTCTATGTATATAGAATTACATTACATGTATATAGAATATTTCTATGTATATAGAATTATATTACCAGCAAGGCCTCTGCTGGTTTGTTCTGTTTCTTCCTCATCTTCCCTCTTTTCTCTCCAAGACAAAGAGAGTCTGATATATAGATATGAGCTTTCCCTATATGGTTTGTATAAGCCTCAAATAAGTAATGAGTATTTAAAAACAAAACCACAACACTTTTTTAAAAACTCAATTGTCAGAGTCTAAGAGGAGAGGAAACATTTTATGCTCATACTTTTTAATCTAGATAATATCAATATTAACACTCTTTTTTACCCTTCCCCTTTGTGCAGGTATCACTGTAGATAAGCATGGATTTATTTACTTTGTTGATGGTACCATGATTCGGAAAATAGATGAGAACGGTGTGATCACAACAATAATAGGATCGAACGGCCTCACATCAACCCAGCCTCTGAGCTGTGACTCTGGAATGGACATCACTCAGGTAAGCACTTGGTTTTCATGTGTTGTCACTTTCCTACACGTTGCTGAGATAAAATGCCTCCATTTTTTGTACAAGGATTGTGTATCAGGATATGCTAAATGACATGCACGTTATGGAGTGGCCATTCCATTCACAGGACTTTTCTAAGGTGTACCATACAAATGCAAAACTGTAGCTGGACTTTTTTCTGGGAAATGGTACATGAATGTGTAGAGAGGCTTGTGTAAAAAAAATACATGTTGCTTTAGAAAGTTGCTTCCTGCTCTGAGATGCATCTTCTATAGAGTTTATCAGACATTTAAATTGCTTTCCTTTAGTCCAACATTTAGACTGATTTGCCTGAACTGCTAAATGGAAAAAAAATACATTTTCTATTAACATTGAAGTCTGTTTTAAATCCTGGAGGAGCATTACAGTGAGTAATTATACAACAGCAGTATTGCAGCGAAGCTACTGCGTTTCAATACATTTCTCAAAGTGCTTTTCAGTTCTTATTTTAAGAGCAGTGTGGAAGAAATAGGACTAAAAGACACTTATCACATCTCTGGTTTATGCTAAAAAAGTTATATAGATAAATGTACAGAAACATAAATGACTCTTGACTAGTCAGTGAGCCACACTTACAGATAGCATAAGGAAGGGATTGGCCTTTGCCAACAAATACTTGAATTAAATAGCTTCAGAGTCTGGGGAAAGCTGTACTTGAAAAAATCTTAAGGCATTCAAGTAACGTGTGAAAGTTATATTGTGAACTGTGTAAACTAATAACCAGGATCCAGTTAATGTATTTCGTTTTCTCCCCGCCCTTTCCTCAGTCCCTCACAATTGGGAAGTGACAGTTAAAATACAGCGTAACAATGGTAAGAGCTTGTTCCTCGTTGCTAAGCAGACTGAGTAACAGCAGCTGCTCTTCTCATCTGCACGTACACGAGGATGTGGGGTCAGTGCTTTGGGTAGTTCTTAACAAAATTTCACAGGGACAAATGGTGGACTCTAGTATCACTGTCTAAGAAGCACTTGAGGATTTCATTACTACACAGAAAAATGCATTTGTGTTCCATTTCACATGTCGCTGCACCCTAAGCCTTCGCAAATCTGGGGAGGGGAACCTCAGCTTCTCCATTTCCACTTATGGAATAGACAGGCCTTCCTATTCTCATCGGTCCAGTAGACAAATAAATATTCCATGTAAAGCAGAACAGGATCAACTGGCTGAGTTGTGCTATACCCAAGCTTAAAGTAGCCTAGTAATTGTTTTGTCATACGGCTTCTGGGCACCTTGGCTTCTGCTCTGGCACCTCTCCTTACAGGATAGCCAGTCCTGCAGGCGACTGAGCTCGCAACAGCAAGCAGTGCCCCTCAGCTGGAGGCGCTCATTCTCCACTCCATCGCTGCCTACCAGCTGGCAGGAGCAATGCTTCATGGAACTTAAAGCTGCTTGAAGCACATTTACTTGCTTCTTGGATGTGTGTAACAACTGCCTGGGGCATCAATAACCAGATTAGATATCTCTGAGGTACAGGGAATGGTGCCAGGTACAACGTCTGCTCCCTGCCTTCTCCCTGTGATCTGCATCTCAGGCTGTACAAATAATTGCTTTACTGGCCATATAACACGTGGCTGTCTATTCATGTTCAAATTTTTGCTCATTTTGCTCAGTAACAAAATATCTCACTAAATCTGAAATTGTGAGTTTTGATAGTTTTCAATTCCTCTTTTAAAGATTCAAATGGCCGTTAGCAAATAAGTTGAAGCAGGGGATGTGGCAAACACAGAAATAAAATTTATTTTTTAAATTAAAAATGAAACTTCAAAGGTAAATTTTTCAAGTTAGAATCAAATATGCCAGATTTGCAAGTAAATTAAAATAACCCCAAAATCCTATTTTTTTGGAAGGTTGTCTACTTGCCAGAAACAGATTTAGCTTACCTCACATCAGTCAACAATATAGCTGAAATGCTGTGGAAAAAGGACTTTTGTAAAATCATAGATAAGAAGAAGCAAGATGCAAGGATTCAGCTAAAGTAGGGATTTTTTTCATAGGAGAGAAATAATTATTTTTATTCCTTCCGTGAACAATCCAAGTGCTTCTATTGTACAGCACCCACAGGAAACTATTGCTGCACATTCCTCAAAATTTTACAAATATTTCAGCATTCTGGGAAGTCAAAATATCTGACTGAGATAATCTTCAACTCAGTTGTGAATGCATGCCAGTAAATGCTCTAAACAACATAATAAATGGTGGCATATTAAGGTGTCCCTGGAAAATGGGCAGTCTTATTTTCTGTATTATATCTAGTAATGCTATATGATTTTTCCATCACTGATAGGTAAAGTCAAGTTGTTGACAATCCTCAGTACAGATGTACACAGAGCTTTTGGAACCATTTCATGTTTGCAGGATTTGGTTTGTGGGGGTTTCAGTGAATCTGCTTACTTAAATTTTCCCCAAAATGCGTATTTTCCAGCTTTCTCACATATGCAGTAAAACACAGGCACAAAATAAAAGTCGAGGATACATGTTCTGAAAAGTAACTGTATCAAACTTGTTCAATAGTCTTCTTCCAAAATTTTTGGTGGTAACCAAAAGGCCTTATGGAATGATCACATCCCCTTGAAGTCAGGCATGTTAAACTGAAGTGATTTCAATGAAAATAAGGGAATGATATTTTCACTTAGTCAGAAACAATTGTATATTCTTGCAAGACTTCTGAGTGTATTCCAGAATGGCATAAACATAAATGAAAAATTAATTTGGCCCATCTCCACTGAAATTGTGGGGGATTTTTGGCTAAATTACAAATGGCATTTACATCAAGAGAATGTGGGTTGCTGACAAATTGTGTGTTTAGAAGGGCTTGTGAAATAGGTTAATAAAATCAACTCTCAAAGCTAAATTTGTTCTGACAATAAAATCAACGACTTGCTCAAATCAGTATTTCTTGATTTACCAAAGTACAGAAATGTTCTCTGGAAATAAACACATAGAATAACTGTCCATTGCAAAAGCCACCATAAATGACAAGCTTTCACTTTAAGGCAGTCACTTTAATAAATGAGTTGATTATGAAAGGGTTTAATCATTTATGCCAAGATAGGTTTTGATGGTAACACTTCTTATTAATCATTCTGTGTTTGTTTTCACCACCTTCTCATTCTTAGGCATAGTATTCTGCATTCATAACAGGGTGAAGGAAGGACAGCTGGGGTTGAAAAGATTACGTGCTGAGACAAATAAACCACCAAGCTCTGTCTAATTATTTCGATCTCATCCTTCACTGTGAGGATGTTAATCTGAATTGAGAAGGAAAAGGACATTCAGTTGAAGTGGTTTTGTGGTGTTCTCAGCACTGTTTCAGCATGCACAAAACTTGGATGGCTTTTCTTCTTAGCACACATGATTTCAGCATGTTCTTCAATTAATAAGGAGCAAATCTAAAGAAAATGGATCTTCAGAAGTAGATTTATGAATATATATGTGCATATACTCCACACTCACCATTGGTGCCAGGATTTTAGCAGACACCTACATTTAAATCAGTTTTTTCCAGTGTCTTTCATTCTGATAAAGCTGGCTATGTATTTTGAAAATGCTGTCTCTGAAACTCTGAATACTAGAACATGTTCAAAAGATAAATTTTAAAGGTAAAATATTTTTGAGGAATATCAGAAGGTGATGTTTACCTTCATTTGTTCTGTGATTGTTAATATTCACCTCACTAATGTATGTCACCCAGAATCTGAATGCCAGACTTTTTAGGTAAGTGCCCTTGGCACTCCATCCTTGTCTTCTAGGTCTGGCTCCCATTCTTCATTTGTTCTTTGGAAGCTGTTTTGTTGCAGGTTAATTGAATGATTAATAAAACCCATGTAGAAACTTACACTTTTGCATCTGAGCTGGAGAACCCATGGATTGAGCTATTGGCTCTCCCAGCTGTAGTCTCCTGCCAAATTGAAACAGAACAGAGCTGCCTGCTTCATCGCCTGCCTTCCCCATCCACTTTAGGTAGGAAGAGTATTATAGGTAGTCTCTAAATCAAGGACATAGCTTTGATGTAAAATACTCCTGTTGACTTGTTGAATTGATGCACTCCTAACTGCTTTCCAAAGCTTGTGCCAGTGATAGACTGACTGGAGGGACCAACCCACAGCAGACCCTGCCCTCCTGTCCACAAGTCACAACAGGGATGCTAACAGAGAAGACTGGGATGGAAAGTGAAAGAAGGAAAAGAGAGAGGGTCATCATTCTGTTTCACTGGCAGATGAATTTGGGCTTGATCCTGGTCTAGATCAGAGGCATCTCTAGGTGCTTGTTTTCTCAAACATGCTCACTCTCTTACTGTTTGCTGCATCCCTAGGGCATACAGAAATTTTTAGCCTATTTATTAACAGCAAATGTGAGCACACTGTGCGTCTGTCTGTCAGTGTACTTTTCCTCACAGTAAATCAAAATTTGGGGCCAATTTCAAACAAATTTGTAGAGGAACACCAGCCTTCGCAGCAATTACGTTTCTACACCTTCCATACAAAATATTAATCCAGCTGGAGGAGAGAGACCTGAAGTGCCCTTTCAAAAGGAAATATTGCAGCATGAACTTTCTTTTATTAAACTCCGGAGATTCCACTCAGGATCTAATAAATGCCCTATTCACAGGAAAAGCTTCGTTTGGTGCTGGGATCTTATTAAACTCCCAAGTCAGTCAGCCATGTGACGGAAGTCCTTAGGAAACCAGACTTCATTAGATCCAGTGTTCATAGAAGTTTTATTGACGTTGTGGGAGGTTTTGTGTGAAAGTAAAAACACTTCAGCTCAGCTCAGCTTGAGTGATAAGCTTTGCTGCTCTTCTGCCTCCATTGCTGTGGTGAAAGCTGAGGAGAGAATTAGCAGATATTTCTACCATCTTGCAATTTCATCCTGTATCTTTCCTCCCATGAGAAGTGTGTGGGCTGAATTTCCACCGCTCTGAACCTCAAGTCATTTATTTCTGTGTGAGTGGTAGTAGTTAGTGTTTAGGAACTGTTCATACCAATTTCAAGCACAGTTGCTGCAAATACAGACCAAACATTTGCAAGGCAACAGAAAATGAATCCCAAGAGCTTTCTCTTAGGCTATAACCATGGCCTTGTTCTCGTGCTGATGTCAGTCCCACTACGCATGAGTCTGTGCCAGTGTAATAGCTCCAGCCTGATTGATGGTGTTAATAACTGTCACTGCTGTGTTCCAAAATGAAAGGTCTGGTTTGAAGACTTTTTCTTGACATTTGCACTTCATCAGCCTTTGTTCAGCAGTTTTCCATGTGAGGGAGCCATCTATATTGTGTTGGTTCGCATAAACTTCAGTGACACTGCAAAATGTTTTGCTCCCTTTAAAAACGTGACAGTGTTACTTACGTAGGCAATTTGCTTGCACAGGTCAAATTAAAAGGCAGATTTCTAGAACAGGTTTTAAAGGCAACCCACAAATGGTAGGAACAGCATGTCCTGAACAGCCTACCTTGAATGATGGAGGACAGGGGAGAGAGCAATCAGTAATGCTGTTGATGATCTACTTGAAATAGTGAAGTGAGAGACAGAGTGCTGGGAAGCTGAGTGAAGATGAGCAGAATTGCTTGAAAATGTGGTATATATCTCAAACTGCAAACACTGACATTGCTCCTACAGTCACAAGTGCTGAAGGCACTGCCCACCAGCATCTGCACGGGCACAATATGCTTCAGTGGCATTGTGAAAGCCTTTTTGAGCAGAACAAAAAGCTCCCAGGACACAGTGACCTCACTTGAAAGCCACGATGAGGGTCTGCTCATCAGAGCAAGCATAGCCTAACAGAACTTTCACTGGACATGTTTGGAAGAAGGAAAGGAGAAGTCAAGAGACAATAATATGATCTGATGAATGGGGAGCAAGGTGCCAGCATAAAAATCAAATTGATTCTAGGCTGAAATACTTTTAAGCCAGGTTGAAAGTAGGGTATCACAAAGCAACTGCAGGATTACATGGAGAAAATTAATTAATTAGTATTGCAGGTCAGAGGAAGACACATTATCCCTTTAGGTGGCTCTCTCCATACCCAACAGCACATAGTGCATTCTTATACAAGCAGAAAGCACAAATGGCTTTCTCATTGGCTTTTTTTAAGACTAGATGGACAATATTCTAATTGTGTTGGAGAGCTGTATGGCATCAAAAAAGAACCACTTTGTTTGGATTGCAGCAAAATATTGCAAAACTGCCCCTGCTCTTGATTTACTTTCAGCCCTCTGCTTGTGTGAGTTTTTGCTACGCTGTTCTAGTTATGTGTAATTAATGCATCATAAATATTCCAAATCTCTGAACTCTGTTTTTCAGTGCTTCACAGAAACATGGTTTATGTGTATTCATGAAATTGCTGAACAAATTGCACACAAAGCAGAAATGACAATTTATAGGCCCTTTAATTTTTATTTGTGGTTTTGCCTTACAGAAGACTTTCAGAGCTTTTTTCTTTTTAGAAAAGATCCTTGTCTTTTTTTTTCCAAGCTTTTGCTTCATGAAGGACTCCAGGAAAACAGTTGTTATTTTCCAGTATACAGTCATCTTATTCTCTGATTCTTTTTGCCCTGATACTTAATTCTTGTCTGTTCTTCTCTGACTTTGTTGGAGTACCAGAGAAGCTAACTAGAGTGGAAGTTGTGGCTCCAGCAAAATCAGCAACTGTTTTGCCACTGACTAAGTGAAACTAGGGAATTCTCCCTGGGTTCTTTTCAAAGCATAATTAAAAGGGTGCTGTGGATAGCAAGGAGCAGCTGGATCCTAAGAGAATGTTTGTGCTTCTGAAAAACAGACCAAAACAGGTAGTGGACAGAGCCTTTACCAAGTTATTTTCAAACCTTTTCAAAAAAGAGCCCTCCTCACTCCTGCAATTAATTAAGAGTTAGTCTTTGGAGACCTTAAGCCTATACAAAATAATTCTAGCTATAATAGCATATGTAGGAAGAGGCAGTCACTGGTATCCATCCTTTGACGCAAAACCAAGCTGAAAGCCTTTTTAAAAAGGGATCTTCAAGTAGAGATAAAATAATCTTTTCCCAGGAGTAGAGGAGAGGTTAAGTAGCCTGTCTTTAACAGGAGCTAAGAGAAAAGAGGCTCATAGGATTAGGGTCTCCGGTGGGGAAAAAAAAAATAAAATCTGTTAAAGCTCATGAATCAAACTTGTGGGTGTATAATGTGGTTTTTTAGAATATCAAACAGAAAGTAGGGTGGTTTCATCACAGCTAATTTACATTCTAATCAAATTATTCTATCACTGAATTTGAAATACTAGTCATAGAAGCGGGATAGCATGCGATGGAGTCACACTGCAATTTCTCCCTTAAAGCCCAAGTGCTCTTCTTGTGCTGGTCACCTGCAAACCAGCAATTTATTTCAATTAGCTGCCATAAATAATGCATTACTGCTGAGTAAAGACTATGTACAGTTTAATCAGCTCTTCCACAGATTCCATCGCTTTCTTGATTGTTGAGGCAGGGAGTGTTAGACACTTGATGGTGAGGTGAAGGAGACCTGACAGACCTCTGCTCATTTTTCTCTTACATTTTGCTATACAGAGGCAGATTTAAACAGGTTTGTTGTTGTTGTTTTTTTTTTTTAATCAGTTGTTTCTAAAGAGAAATTGCGAGAAGGAAGAAACCTCCATAAGAATTGGATGGCTAGCAAGAGGGTTGCAGACCTGAGTCTAGATGTTCTCAGGTGCATCTTCCTGTGTAACAGTAGCCTTTATACTATACTGGTTTTAGCTGGGGTGGGGTTAATTTTCTTCACAGTAGCTTGTTTGGGGCTATGGCTTGGATTTCTGCTGGAAGCAGTGTTGATAACAGGGATGCTTTCATTACTGCTGAGCAGTGCTTACACAGAGACACATCCTCTTCTGCTCCTTACAATAGCACACCAGCAAGTAAAGTGGGGGTGCACAAGCAGCTGGGAGGGGACACAGCTGGGACTGATAACCCCATCTGACCAAAGCATATCCCATACCATGGGATGTCAAACTCAGTATATAAAGCTGACATCAGGATTGATGGTGTTTGCCTTCCCAAATCACTCCTACATGTGATGGAGCCCTGCTTTCCTGGGGATAGCTGAACACCCAACAGCTGATGGGAAGTGGGGAATGAATTCTCTGTTTTACTTTGTTTGCATGCACAGCTTTTGCTCTACCTATGAAGCTGTCTTTATATCATCCTTTGAGTTTTCTCACTTCTACTCTTCCAATTCTCTCCCCCACTCAATGCAGAGTGAGCAAGCAGGCAGCTGTGTGGGGCTGAGTTGCCAGCTTGGGTCACCACAGCACACTCACCAAATGCTGCCTGTGTGTGCACAAAGCCCTTGTGTACATACTCACCCAGCAATTCCAACTCATCCAAGCTGCCTCACCACCCCCAGGCTTCCTCCAGCTGGCTCACTGTCCTCATGTGGCTGAGGCCCCAGCACACTACCCAGCTCCCCAGACACCTGATCCTCTTCCAGCTCTCCAGGGAATGGGTTCCCAGCTGAGAAGCTGGCTCTCCTGTCAGTCTTTCCTAAGCAACAAGCTTATCTGGTTGTTTCACTTTGTATTCCTTACACACAAGTAGCCTTTTATTATGTCTCTCATTTAAATATGGTTTCAGAATGATGGAGTCTAGTTGATGAGTTATTTGTGGCAGAAGCCTTGCATCTGCTGTGCTGAATTACACTACAGAAAATGTTTAGTTGTGCTTTGCCAAATTGTCAGGAGTCTGCAATGGGTTGAGAGATGTCAGGTACTACATCTGGGTTTCTTCCTCTCTTGAGGAGCCATAATGGACAAAATGCATGTGTGAAGATTATATACACACATAATGTATACATCTATATGTTTATGGAGATAAAACTTTGTATACATTTATGTATATGTAGTTTTTACATAGAGCCTCCACAAGTAATTGGACATTGAAAGCTGGTCCCTAATACCCTGGAGTCTGTGCCCCAAGAGGGTCTGCTAAGAAGGGAACATAGATATTGATGGGAGCATGCAGAGGCAGGCTGAGCAAACAGTGATACTCCTTTTCTTTGAATCCCCTTGTTCATCCATATCCACTGTGTTGGAGACTGCAACTCCCATAGCCATGGTTTTACTGCTGTCAGAGCTGCTACTGTGCATATGTTGCTCTTCTCTCACCAACCAACCCATCACACATCTGTGGAGTAAAGCACCTCCCACAGATGTAATAGGTTTTGTGTGTTATAAAGAGAATAACAATAATTGAGCTTTACATGGAGCTGTCTTTACTGCCTCTGTTTCGAGCCTTTCAGATTACCCAGTGGGTTCTGGTTTGGGCGCTTGGAGGCGTTGCACAGCATTAGCTGGGAGGAAGATTAAATGGGCTGACACAAGTTTGGAGTTTGAGTGCAGAACAGGTTTGCGGTCAGCAGTCACCAGAGGTCCTGGTGCTCCTCCTGCCGTGATGTCACACGCTGCTGGGATAAAAATTGTTGCGTTGACTAGGTCAGAGGAAGATCGTCCTACATCACAGAGGAGTGGGGACTGGTCTTTGGACTCATGGTCCATCTTCATGACAGCACAGATCAGGGAAAAGCTTACAGAAATAAAAGGTGTGAAACCATCACAAATGAAAACAAAAAAAGAGGCAATACAGGCTTTTAATTCTGTCATCATATCATTGACATTTTACATAGCTGCAAACTACTGCATTTGAAAGCTATAAAAGAAAGTGTGGGTATGTTTGCATGACTGAAAACATTGTGCCCTGCAGAGGGAGGGTTAAAAAAGCAAGCACAGTGATAACTTCTGGGTTGCAAAATGCTCCAGGTGCTAAGAGGATCCTGAAAGTCAGCAGATCCTGTCAAAACACTGCAATACTAACAGCTCACAAAGGACAGCATGTCAGCATCAGGGAACAGCAGAGGGTGTTGTTCCCTTGCTGTCTGGGTACATTTCAAATATTAAAGCTGGTTATAAACAAAGACTGAAAAGGTTTTAGTACTAGGAAGTGTTACTTTGGAGGTATTAGTGATATGCCCAGTATTATTATTAGGACTAAATTTGCCTTGAGTTATGCTTAAAAACTGCTAAAGTCAAACGAAAGTGAGCCATGACAACCACAAAAAGTCATGTGGCAGGAGCTGCAGCCTAAGCAATGACAGCTAATCATGCCTGATTCCTCCTCGTCATGATACCAGGTTTGCTTCAGCCTCTTTTCTGACCTCATTTGTGCCAAGTTTAAAAAAAAAAAAAAAAAAAAAGAAAGAAAGAAACCGTGCCAGTGGAAGAGAAAAAAAGCTAATGTCAGGACAGAAATTGGTTGTAACCATTTGTAATGTGCACTATGAAGTTTAGGCCACAGAGAGATGCGAGCAGAGTGACAGAGAGCACCATTTTAAATGGTGTGTTACTCTCACAATAACACTCACATTTACAAACAAATTAACTAAAAACGTCTGAAGGACATTCAGCTTTTACAAGCTGGGCCTCATCTCCTGCTGATAGGTTCCTTTGGGATGGGGGTGGAATGCAAAATGATACACTGCCCTGGAGAATAAATTTATGAAGTTTAGCAATGTAGGTCACATTGCAGGAAAATCATAAATGTCTGAACATCACTCAATAGCCATTCAATCAACTGCTCACAGCAAAGTGGGAAACTGAACAGCATGTTGCTGTCTCTGGTGAGAACTGGGAAAAGTCATGATATGATGTAAAACCCTTTAGGTCCTCCATCCATATGTATTTCTTTTCTTCTATTTTCCTTGCCAGTTAAGAGTTATATTTCTGTGTCCATATCAATAGTGACAACAGAACTAATGTGTTTGTGTTATTACTGCTATAAAGTGTAGATGAGATGGGTTGCTCATAAAAGGTATGACAAAAATTTGGGGAACCAAGGGAGGTCAAGTGGTTGAATCTTGGTATAAATAGTGTAGTCTTAAAGAATTAATTTCATTGTGAAGTGATTTTTTTGTATGCTGCCATCCAGCATACTTGCCAGCCAGCTATTTGCTCCAGTCTTTTGGATTTGATTTGAAGGAACCAAGAAAACACCTTTTTAAAAGGATGTCTCTAGATCTAGCACTGTCTGGAGATTTTCTGGCTTTCTACATCTAGAAATTGCGAAGAGATTGAGATCTAGAGATTTAGAGCTTTGATGGAGGCATTGAGAGCCTTTCTTGCACTTCTGTAGATCTGTGACTTTTCTAGATCTGGAGCTTGGGGTGGGGAAGGAAATCCATAGATCCTGGAGCATGTCTAGAGATTCATTAGATCTTTTTCCTGACATGATTTAGAGGCCGTTTAGTGCCTTTTCTCAGAGCCTGCCTAGCATTTCTCTAGAGTCCTTCTGCAGCCCTTTCTAGCTTGACAGGCTTTCCTAGATCCAGAGCCCTTATGGGCCCTTTCCGAAAACAGAACTTTCCAGGGACTCCTTCTATGGTCTCCTGCATATCCCTGTCCTTTACCCCCTTTTTGTCTTTCTGTTTTGCAAGAGGCTTTCCTGAGCCCTTCTAGGTCTGGAGTCTTTCTATGCCTTTCTAGATCTAGAGGTCAGCTACTGAAAATCTTAAATTTTATTTAGCAATGTCATTAGGAACCTCTTGGAAACCTAATTTCAGATGCACTTTTTAAGTCTCTTGTCTAGAGCCTTTTCAAAGGCAAGAGAAGCGAGCACCTTTCCTTTGACATCAAGCTTCTATCCATCCCAGGCTTGAGATGTGTTACTTAGTTCATAGAATCATAGAATGGTAAGGTTGGAAGGAGACACAAGGATCATCTAGTTCCAACCCCCTGCCATAGGCAGGGACACCTCCCACTAGTACAGGTTACTCAAGACCTCATCCAACCTGGCCTTGAACACCTCCAGGGAGGGAGCAGCCACAACCTCCCTGGGCAACCTGTGCCAGTGCNGGATGGAATCCCTGCCCTCTAGCAAGTCAACTGTGCCACACAGCTTGGTGTCATCTGCAAACTTGCTGAGGGTGCACTCAATTCCTCTGTCCATGTCACTGACAAAGATGTTGTTAAACAGCACTGGTGATGCTTTTTTATTTTACTTGGGGGGGGGGGGGGGGGGAAATCTGTCCTAACTTTTATCCTTGTAAGCTTTTCTGGCACAGTCTGATAATGCACATCCAAAAATGCATCACAGCAGTAGCCAGTGTCCTTAGCTGACAGAAATTTAAACAAAGTGCCTGCTTACAGTCTCAGACTAGAGTCAAAGGCTCTTCAGTGTGTCTTCTTACAAGTGTCTAATCAATGTACATACTCACATGGAAGGATCGCTGCATGGAATGCAGTTGTCTTGTTTGTTCTGCAAAATGCAAGATGCCTAAGTTTTTTTTGTTAGCTGTTTGAAGTCGAACAGCAGGATGTGTTTGCTTTCAATGCAGCATGACAGCTAGTCAGATTACATTCATTTTGCTCAGCTGTTGTGCAAATACTTGTGAAAAATTAGTTGCAGAAAACCATGTTGTGATAACAATTCCTCTTGATGCTGATTTTTACAAAACTAAGAACTCAATTTACTTCAGTTGCTTTTATAACTAGAACTTTTTTCATTCATGTGAAAAAATGTGCATAATTTAAAGATAAAAATGAAACTTTTCTGTAGCTGTTTTGCTTTATATCTCCACTACAGTTTAGTAAAGAATTTCACTCTTACAATGAATTTGGAAAAACTATTACTATTGAATTGTGTATTGGTGTAGAAATATGCCACAGAGGATGCCCTGCCATAAACATGAATTGCAGAATATCTATTTTTTCCATCCTTCTTTCTTTTACTTGCAGGGGTTGTGTTTATGACTTTAACGGTGTAAGTCTTAAGGGAAAGCTTAAACCACAGAAGTGAATTTGCATTTTCTTATGAAAGCTGTAGAGTTAGCATTTGTTCTGATCCTCGCAGGAATGTGTTCTAGTCCTGATCCAGCTGAGGAGGCAGTTGTGGCTCCCTCATGCCCAACAGGAAACCTCCTGGCAACAGCATCTCATCCTTCACTTCCCTTGGTTCTCACTTTCTGCCCAGCCCAAGGGTCAAAGGAACACTGCCCTGAGGTGCTGTGCCATTGTCAGAGATCATAACCCTGCAGAGACAGTTCCCTAGGCGCAAATCTGTAGGAAATTTCAATTTCAAGAATTGAATTTAAATTTTAATTTTTAATTTGACTCAGGATTCAGGGCAGAGTCAGAGTATTTGGGTGGTATATTGGCAGTGGCTGATGTTGCTCAGAGGTAGAGCTTTTGCTTTCTTTCAGTTAAGGAATATTAATTTCTATGTATTCTCTCTTCCTCTTGCTTTTCAGGCCAGATGCTTTTATGAACCTCAGTGGTAATTGGAAGCAAAAGACACCATAACGTACTAGCTCCAGCATCTCACTGTTCTCAAACAGCTTTTAATTACTGTCTCAATTAAAGCATTTCAGTGTCTTCCTCCCACCTTTTTTTGCATTGGCAGCACAATGGCTTTCCGTATCCAGAACTTCTGAGCCCAAAATGGAAAGACGAGGCCAAAACTAGTGAGAGATTTATTGAGATTTATTAAGATTTATGCAACCTTACTTTTGTGCTGTTTCATCTGACAAGCATGGGGACCTGGAAACGCAGGCTAGAAAGTGAGGCAAAATGGAAACAGTGCTGTTATTAGCTAGATTTCCACCTGGCCCCACTTCTTCCTTTTGGCCATGCAAATTAACTGCAGCGATATGTTTGGAGGACATCTATTCCCACTCCAGCACTGGAAACACGTTTGGGTTAGATTCAAATTCATGGTCTATTTTGAGATATTTTAATTGAAGAGTCTTAAGATTCCTCCTCTCAGAGGTATCAGGCTGCTCAAAATACTTTGTAAATTCCTTCTGGACATTTAACAAAGTATTTCTCTCATAGCCTGTATAAACTGTGGGTACCATGTTTAAACAGGCATAAATGGCTTAGGAATCTAACTCCCATTGATTTTCATAGTCAATGGGCTTATGTGATTCTGGATAACATGCACTCTGTTATTAAATAAAGACAGTGTGAAGCCTGTCCCCATAGAAATCAGCATTTCCTATTGACTTAGTAGACCCAAGATACAGTCTTTGAAGTGTGAAGCAGAAAAAAAAAATCATAAAAAAGAAATTAAGAAACAAGAAGAGAGCTGGAAAGTGAGAGCACAGTGAATCTTGTGGCAAGTGAAGTGAAAAGACACAGTGAAAAGTGTTGAAGTGGTGCCTTGCCTTCATGCTCCTCCACTCTGTCCCTCATCCACTAGAAATAATTGACAGCAAAGACAGGTTGGTGGAGAGACTACACGAGTCATGATCCTGGAGGCCTCAGACCTCTGAGCTGCATCTGTAAATGTGCCACAGCTGTATTCCCAGCTCAGGGTAGAAAACAGCAGTTATTAGGCTGCAAAATTCATTTATTTGAGTTTTTCACTGGGGAACAATGAATGCAGAGAGAGCAGCATTTGTGAAGTTTAGAGCAGGGAATGGTACAGCTGAACTGTATAATTCTGAGTTTTATAATATGCAGCATCAGGAGCATGAGAAACAAAGGCTCCACCAGTGTGGGAGGAGGCTGTAATCCCACTGTGGGGAAGGGCTCCCCAGTGTCAGACTGCAGGAGCTGAATTGCATCTCTGTGTGCCATTAAGAAAGTAGCTAAGCTGCTGAGAGGACCTGACAGTGTCAGTGTCAACAAAAGAAAGAGCCCAGAAGTGAGAGCAAACTGACAGAAAATGATGAAAAAATATCCGTGGTTGTCAACTGTAAGAAAATAGAGAGAAATATATGTAGTGAGACATCCTGTAGAAAGTTCAGGGAAGCAGAACCAGTATCCTTCAGCCTTGTAAACTACACACTTACTCCTAATAGACTGCCTGTGTGGGTCCTTCTTTGGAGCCATTTCTCTCCCAGAAGGAAGGAAAAGGAAAGGTTTGAGTAGGAAGAGAAATAAAACGCTATTTAGAAGGACGTTGTGGTGAGTAAAAGGGTTTGGCCTGACAACAACAGCTGAAGTGAGTCTAAACAAGATGGAGGTGAAAAAAAGGGAATCTAGCAGCAAAAGAGAAATGTGGAAGAGGCTGCAATCAGGTCCACAAATGCACGTTGTAGAGCAGAATGAAGGTAAAGGTAGCATAAACAGAAGGTCTTGAAGCTGAGGAGTGCAGATAGGAAGTAATCCATCAGTCAGGACTATCAGAAGAATTTTGGCATGAATTTTTATGCTACTGCATGAAATTGAATCAAAATATACAAGCAATGCATGGCAAGAAATCAAAGCAATGGTGAAGCCTTTTTAGGGATTTATGTAGCTTCTTTTAATCCATGATAAATGAAATTTATCCCAGTGAAATTTACCCCCGCAACCAAACAGTTAAGCTCTTGAAACTGACATCTGCAGACAAGGATAAATTTTTCACTCTTTTCTTACTTTGATATGAACAGTATAATTTGTTTGATCCAATTTGTTTAAAATAGTACCAAAAATGTCACAGCTGCAAAGTGTCATTCAAAATGTGCAGAAAGTTGTAGCCATATGGTCAAAAGCAAAAGTGAAACAGTCTTTGTCACAAACTAGCACTGAAACGGGGGTGTGTTTAAGAAGTATGTGAGTGCAGGCTTACCTATTGTGATGGTTTGGGAGNAGTGCTACTTTGCAAAAACAAGATCACAGTACTTATTTAGTTTTAAAGCTTTGCTGTGGGAAAGGTATTTAAATACTTCAAACCCAGACAGTAGGTAAATATGTAGTTATGCAGGCACAGTTATAATTTTGCGAGTAAGAAACAGACACAAAGTACCATTTGGATCTGAGAGCTATTGAACTGCCTAAATGTGGATCTCCCAGTGAAAATTCATTTAAACTGAAGCCACGTTTGTGCACTTTGTATTTTCCAGAACACTTGACATGAAAAAATGCATTAGAAAGCCAGACCAGTAGGTGTTAATTTTGCACTTCTCAATCCGGAGATTGATTATTAGATATAGCTGGAGCCTTTATGTTGACAGGTAAATGCCGAATTCCTGGAGAAGTTGACATGTTAATACTTAGGTGCAAGGTCTCATTGCTCAAGGGTTCACTTGTTTTGGCAGTGATTTCCATTGCATATAGTCAGTCTCCCGTGAACCAAACCAGAACTGTCACCAGAAAATTTCAGTCAGCACAGAGTGTGAGGTGCTGACTGCCACTGAACAAACCTTGTCTGCTTGTTTATAATGGGATAATCAGCAGGGCTACTGCTGTACATTGCTAACAGGAAAAAAAAAAAAAAAAAAAAAAAAAAAAGTAAGAAAAAACCACTTTGAATAGGCCCAGACTTGATTTATAAGAAAAATATAAATACATGGGAGAGGACTTTGTACAGGAGCTTGTGCAGTATTGCTTCAAATTAAAAGGTATATGAACTGATTTAATATTCTAATCCTAACAGGTTTTGTCTGGAAGAACTTTTTAATAGGCACAGTCATATCAGATGAGACTTGAAATGCTTCTCTGTAATGTGTTTATTGGCTTTGTGTGAAGCACAACTGATGGTTTGGTCACAGAAAGCTGCCAGAGAGCAGCTTGCTTTAAAAGAAAAGAAACAAGCAGTGAGTTTGCAAGATAACAGTGAACCTGAGGGTGCAGTTACACTTCAGCTTAAGCTGATTTAGGTGATTAGTTTTCAGCCAGCAAACTGTCCCAAACCTGCTCTCTGTAGGAGCATATAAACACTGGCCTTGCTTCTGGGAGCTGCTGAGAGAAGGATGGGGTAGGACTGCAGCAGCTTCAGTTTACACTGGTGTAAAATGCCATGGGGCCATATCCTGATAAGAACAATGCAGATTTTTTCTAAATCTGATAAATTCTTCTGCAGATTAAGAATGCTCAGGGGGTTGTGTTTATGTTTACTTTAATTTGGCCTATGTCACCTTTTTTCCCCCTCCAGTTGCACTAACATAAGCATGCAGTGAGCAGCAGCTGGTGTTTTTTGCTGCAGCCTCCAGACAGGTACATGCTAACTTTAATATTTCACCTGAGATTAAACCACTAATACATCCATGACCGATTTTAAACCTGAGAAGGAGAAGCTATAACCATACCTTCTGCTACCTTTGCAGAGCAGAGACCCAGGCAACACTCCGGGTGTAGTAACCAAAAATGTTTAGATGTTCCCATCTAAAATTATATTTCTTTTTACCATAATGCAGCTGGATTTACAGATGTGATCAGTACGAAAGCAAATGTGCTTGCAGTCAACAGCTGTTAAGACTAAGCTTTAGGCATATTGCTATAAGTGAAATGGACAGCTGCATAAAAGTTCATTCTATCTCAATAAACCAAGTCAGCCTCAAACCAGCCAGAGAAAAAAAGCTATTTTGGCTCAAACCAGTCCCTGTTTATCAAACCAGCCATACCTTCACAGTAGGACGAATTCAAATTATTTACTGGGAATAATCAGTGTGGCTAGTTCACAAAGGAAAATCCAGATACTAAGACATGGCAGGTGCTCTGCAGAGTCATTATGGCAAAAATACAGAGTTTCAGCCCAGTTTTGATTACTAATAATCTAATAACAGTTCATCAAAGGCTACTTGTACAATCCATAAAGTATTGAAGCTGAAGATGTCTGTTTCCCATTAAAAATAATCCATTCACCTGGATAGAGCAGTCAAATGTTCTGCGTTAAAGGTAGATTTGAGATACAGTTTGTTCCAAGTTCCCTTGCAAGGGTTTTTTTTTTAGACTAACTATAGAGTTTTATTTGGTGTCTCAGTGAACTCTCAGCTGAAGCAGGAGCTAACAGCGGTGTGTAAAGCAGCCCCAGCACAGCAGGTGGAATCCAGGCAGTCTCACACGCACAGAAATCAGCACCTTTATGGGAGGAATCTGTTTCCAACTGCTTCACCGCATTTATCATCATTTGGAAGGGCTCTACCACCTGGTTCAGAAGAGATCTTGAACCCAGCAGCATTAGTCTTGATGCCAGTTATTATGCTGTCTAGTAAAACGGGCTGGGTGCAGGGAGGAAGTCAATTTCTTTGTGAGGCTTCATAATAGTGTGGTGCAAGATGTAACCACGCAGGACAAGATGTAGTAGCCACAATGCCCTCACTTTATTAAAACATCACTTACCAAACAAGCAATGTACTCCTGGAAATGAGACTATTCAGGAAATACTGATGCTTCAGAAAGAGAGATACTTGGCCTCCAGCCTGGTTCCTGAGCTGACCCCAGGCGAGCAGGTGGCTTGTGATGGCCACACACTCCACCATATGTTATTCCTCAGTGCTGAGCATTGTGTTAGCATCTGTGGTCTCTACATTCATAGATCTTTTAATTAGTACAGTGGAAAAATGAGCAAAAACGGCAACAAAATCGGTAAGTGAAATAATGGAAGCTTCTGTGACATAAAAACCGTATAAAACTGCTACATTCTAGCCTGGTATTTATTTGCTTCTGATGACTGAAATATTTAGTCCAGAAAAATTCCACTCAGATAAAAGCAGCCTTTTCTTCTTGAAGAATAACAAGCAAAGCATCCTGAGACAGGCGAAAATAGGCTGTCGTGCAATCTCAGTGGCTCATTTGTTCTCTGACCTTTCCATAGACAAGCTGCAATCCAAATCCTCCACTGGCCTTAGCTGGCAGGAGGGACCAGTCTACTGTGTTGTTGTTTCCCAGTTCAGTGATCCTGCGCTGCCTGTTGAGCCTTCTCAACAGGAGGAGTTTGAAGCTCTGGCCAGTACATGCTACAAACAGCAGCCTACATACTGGTTGTCTTTCAGATTGACAGACGGCCCCACCTTTAATTTGGAGCATGCTTAATTCCTCTAGATTGTGATACAACAAGTATCAGATGAGCAAGGTTATGGTGGTAGTTCCTCCAGCATTGTTTGGAAGCTTTGCTTGGTTGGCACTCGCTTGCACGGAAAGAGGCAAAAAGATAACCTTAAGCATGAAGAATATAATTAATCCATGACTGAAATACTGAATTCACAAAGCAAAATCATTATAAATAATTACAACTTGGGTACTGTATCATGTGAATTGTGATTTATTGGGGTATTATGTTACAAAGCATTAACAAGCTTACATTTCTTGAGACATTTAAGTCTTAGTAACATTTCTTGCTTAGTAAATAAATTGTGGAAATGTGTCCTACTCTTCTAGTGTGTCATTTTCCTTTTCTGCTAACAGTCAATTAAAGTGTTAGGACATTGACAACCTCTAACTGCTTTCCACTCTGCCAGTGTTGACTGCAACCTTGAAATAACAACTTTCAGACCTGGAAAATTTTCTGTCTGATGTAGCACAACACGAAGCACGTGCTTTTATTTGCATGACTGCATAGGTATAATAAAGTTCCTATCTTAATGGACTTGTACAAAGCCTCTCAGAGGGTGCTAAATTACATTTCAAAGTAAGTTTTGTTTCCACACTGGAGCTGGACCGCGGAAAAGAGTATGCTTGCCGAAACTTCTGCAGAACACAGCTAAAGGAGAAACAGTGCTGGGTGAATCCACTGAGTGCCTCAATGACACAGTGATCAAAGATGGTTGAATGAAGATTCCTAGCTGTCTTAATCATTTTTTTTTCTTTCTTTCTTTTATTCCCTGCCTTCCTCTTATCTTTTTTTTCCAGGTGCGGTTAGAGTGGCCCACAGACCTGACAGTGAACCCCCTAGACAATTCACTCTATGTCCTGGACAACAACATCGTCCTGCAGATCTCTGAGAACAGGCGCGTGCGAATTATCGCAGGACGCCCCATCCACTGCCAGGTGCCAGGCATCGACCACTTCATCGTCAGCAAGGTGGCCATCCATTCAACCCTGGAGTCGGCCAGGGCCATCGCTGTCTCTCACAGCGGCATACTCTACATTGCAGAGACCGATGAAAGAAAGATCAACCGTATACAGCAGGTCACAACCAACGGGGAGATCTCTATCATCGCTGGAGCCCCATCAGAGTGTGACTGCAAGATTGATCCTAATTGTGACTGTTTTTCAGGTAAGGAGATGCTAGTTGCTTCCTGTCTCTTTATCTGTTGAGATCCCCTGGCACAGCTGCAGATTAGCAAAGTGACGAGGGGAAGGAGAGAGAAGCAATTATTCCATTTCCTTGAAAGGGTGAAAAACTTCTCAGCAGGATTTTATCCATTAGATTCAGAGACGTGAGTCTTACAGTGGTATTGGAGGAACCTCAGGCTGGTCTTAGCTTTTCTTCTTTTGATAGAGAGACACCACTGTCTCTGCCTTTCTGTCAGCTGTGTCTGCCTGTGTTGATGATGGTACAAGCCATCTTCAACAAGTTGCACCTAAGTGCTGCTGCTTCCGGCAGCCCATCTTACCAAGAAGAGTAGCCAGGTGTTTCACACCAAGTGGAAAACACTTAGTTTATCCCTTCCCATCACTTATGTCACACTGCACAAGCACCAAAATGGTACAAACACAAAATGTTCAGAACTTCTTCTTTGTATGTTTTAAACTGGAAAAGCCAGTGCCAGGCCCACACTCCACCACTGCCCATTCTTGGCAGCACAGCTCCACTGCCTTGCATGTGCCCAAACAAATCATGGCTTTTCTTCTTCTCTTTTTCATAAAGGGACAAAGGACAACATTCCCCTGTACAGAGGTGTGCAGTGTATTGCCATCTTGTCATTGCTAAGAACCACTGTGTTCAGTTTCATAATGTCATCATAATTCTTAAGCCTTGCATTTCAAGTAAAAGGTTAATTACTGACAATAAAACATTAAGTATGTGAAGAATTGAGAGGAAAAAAATGTAAATAGTCTTTCAGAGAAGGCGATTTGCTGACCCAGCATTGTAATTATAATCAAAGCCTCCCGTGCACTGCCAAGTTCTGCCAGCTTCAGTTATGGCTGTGGTTGACCAGTGCTGACAAGAATCCTGTTCAGGGTTCTTATTGAGGAAAACTACCCTCAGTGTGGGAAAATGAAGAGCTGTGCCAAATCTAATGATAGTGTCAGAGCTGGGTTGGTGGAAGGCAGGGTCAGTTTAGCCAAACAATCAGCTTATTTGTCCATCTCCAACAAAGCATAGGGTATGCTCAAACTGTCCAGCAAATTTCACTTCTCCTTCAGCACAAAGGGAGCAATCCAAACACTCATGTGTTCTCTAAAAGTGAGGTTTAATGTGCTTTCTTGCTAGTTGCAGAAAATCTTGCTCACGTTAAGTCAGATATGTAGATACACAGCCCCTGTGTATCCTTCTCAAATCTTAAAATACACAAACAAGTACATTATCAAGCGATACTGAAAAGAGTGGTTTCTCAAGGTGCTTTTTGACTCATTTTATTTTCCTGTAGTGTTGAGTATTTAATAAGTATAAACTAATCTTTCCTTCAATGTCATTTTAGCTGAATTATTTGGTTCTATTTTCTCTTTGTTTTACTTATAACACGGTTTTACTTTAGCTGCATTCCAACAGACAAAATGTAGGGAAGGAAACTTCAGGTGACATGGTTTTTTCTTCCACAATTTTACCATTAAAGCTTTCCTGAGCAGCAGAGTTTTGTCTTTAGCAAAAGTGTTGTAAATTAGATAATTTATATTCTTGTTTGCCTTCGCTGAGACTAAATTAGAACTGCACCAACCTTAGATAGTAGGTATTTAATTAGTTGGAAGAAGATACTGTTTTATTGGACTGTAAATGATACTGAGGAGAAGCAGCGTGTCAGGTTTAGGGGATCAGCTTAACTGTGGACATTACAGATGACTAAAATTACCATTTCTCCCCCAGGTGATGGTGGATATGCCAAAGATGCAAAGCTGAAAGCACCTTCTTCTCTAGCAGTCTCTCCTGACGACACACTGTATGTAGCAGACCTTGGCAACGTTCGGATCCGTGCAGTCAGCCGGAACAAGGCTCACCTCAGTGACACAAATATGTATGAGATTGCATCGCCAGCGGACCAGGAACTGTATCAGTTCACCATCAATGGCACCCACCTCCACACACTGAACCTCATCACGAGGGACTACATTTACAACTTCACCTACAGTGGGGAAGGAGATATTGGCACCATCACCAGCAGCAATGGGAATTCGGTTCACATCCGCAGAGACACAAGTGGGCTGCCCCTGTGGGTCGTGGTGCCGGGGGGCCAAGTATACTGGCTGACAATAAGCAGCAATGGGGTTCTGAAAAGAGTTTATGCCCAAGGCTACAACCTGGCTCTGATGACATACCCTGGAAACACAGGGCTTTTAGCAACCAAAAGCGATGAAAATGGATGGACAACTGTGTATGAGTAAGTCCATGACATTAAAGGCGTGATATAAGGAACCCTGTTTTAAATGAATGTTGGTATGGTTTCAGTCACTTCTAGTAATTTAGAAAGACACCCTGCTACTAACTCTGCATGAGAAAGGACAAGTAGGGCTGTTGCACAAGCTTTTAAAATGAAACTCTCCCATTCCTTAAGTGCCAAAGCCTGCCATATGTAAGCTCTGTACATAGTACCCGTTAAGTGTAGCAGAAGCTGCCTAAAATTATACTTTTCACTTTATTATTGGGAATCTGTTTCTCTAAATGAAAATATGATTGTGGATGTTTTTGTAACTGTGGAAGTAAAGGTAAGTTGTGATACAAACTGGGAATTTGCAAAAAGGGGGAAATTAGCATGCTCAGTGGAGAAGGGACTATTGCAAAGGAAACTGAGAATCTCAGTGGAAGGGGTATTCAAAGTTTAAACTTACCTCTGTCAGCTTAGGAAAAGGATATGTAATAGCCAAACACTGTGCAATAGCAAAAGGCTGCTCCAAAAATATGGGGAGTAGGAGCAGCAAGATGTCCAGCAACCCCTTGATGGGACTTCTAAAGACCAAGAGAGTTAAAGATGCTGTCAGAACATCTCAATCTGTCCCAGAGAGGTAAAATTCATTTTTTATTTACAGAGGGGTGTGATTTATAATTAATTGTCATAATTGTCATAATGCCTGTTTGAGGATATGACAAGTGATGGATGCAAATCATACATTAACATTGCAGTACTAGTTTAGAGTCTTCAAGGAGGATAATAATGCCTGCTTTCTGTGAAGCCTAGGAGTTCATGGTCAAGAACTAAGATGAAAAGCCATCCAGGTGACACACAAACAGAAAACACATTGAGGAGAGTTAAGTTACTGCATAGGTCACCTGGAGAGGTAGTTGAATCACCATCATTACACATTTTCAGAATTATATTTTCTTATAATACAAGTAGGCTAAAAGCAGAGAAAAATACTGCCTAGTGCAGTAGTTTTCTCATCAACAGGATGTTTTGTCATCCTGCCCTCTATTATTTGGCAGAAGGCTGAATTGACAGGGTGTGCATAAGTATAAATCACCAGAGAGGGCCATTTCTGACACTGTGCAAGAAAACAAAACTATACAGTGACTTCCTGGTTCAGTTCTCATTATCAGGCATCTATTGACACCAATTTAAATCATCTTGGAACAAGGTAAAGATCACTGTTTTCCTGATGCTGTTTAAACACTGATCTGAGTGTTAATTTTTATAAGCAGAACTAATTGAAAATATCTACTCTGTTGTAATAATTTCAGCACTGGAAGAAATCTGTTTAAATCTTTACTTGAGGATGGCATCAGTCCAGACCATGGACCACTGACACTTGCAAAAAGCTTTTGCAGTAGCTCCAAGTCATGCCTATTACTTCATAAGAACACCATGCATTATTGCAGGGCCTTGATTGTTAGAGCATGTTAGAACAGATTGGTTGTAGTCAGGTGCTTCTCAATTTTGGTATTCTTACTCTGTCTCACTGACATTGAGTGTAAATCATTTCACACTTTTATTGCATCTTCCTATTAGCCAAGCTGTTGTATGACAAGCATAGTGAGAGCTTTTAAAGGACTTCACCTGCTTGCAAGCGCCTCCCATTGTATGCAAGACAGATTTCTTCACAAATGCTGTGATGGTTTGGGAGGTCCCTGCCCCCCCACACTTTGTAAAACCACCCAGACTAGACTGGAAATTAAGGACTGAAGCTCTATTTACAGCTTAGCATAATATACAAGCAGATATATACACAATATACATGAATATTTACAGAAATGTACAAGTTAAAGGTAATACAGAAACACAATACCCCTCCCAGAAATCAGAGACCCCAGGAGGGGCTCCCAACCACCCTTCCACCTTCTCCCCACCCCTCAAACCAGCACAAATGCCTGTGCCTGGGAAGGGTTCATATGATGCATATGATGTACACAAAGAAACTTTTGATGAATTAAACAGGTTTTCCTATTTTCACAGCTTTAACTGCAGGCTAGGTAACAGTGTCCTCACTGATACTTCGAGTTAAGTCTTTGCACAACCATGCACTTTTGCCAGTCCAGACCAGTCAGTAGAAATTAGCAGAATTACAACTATTAGAATTACGGAAACAACAGCAAAAGAAAATAGCAAAGTCATGTCATTAATATTTATATTCAGACCAGCATTTTAAGTCATCTTCATAATATATGGCTGATACATAGAATGTCACCCACTCTGCTGCAGTCAGAGGGTCAGTTGACTGTAATCAACTCTGTGCTGAGTAGATGTGCTTTCAGAGGATGCTGCTCACCTTCTGCCACAAGTCAGTCTTGGGGCATGATCATCCTTAGCTATGCTTTAACCAGACATTATTTTCCAGACAGACCACATTCTGAACTGACTCCTGATTGCAGTTTGAAAATTAGAATTTTTTGAAGGGTTTACTTATACAGAAATTAATTCCAAGTCCTATATGAACATAAAATTGGAGTTTAGATAATTGTCATTTGAGCAACTTTCAAATTGCTTGGAAGCATCTTCTCTGTTTAAGCTAGATTTGCATTCACATCCAAAAGTTCAACCCATGCCACTGTCAAACTGAAATAGGGATGGGTTTGTTTAACAACACATATCACACATATTTGGGAGTATGAGCAAAGATAATGAACTGTTCAGAACATCTACCTATGTGTCAAATCTGCTCATAGAGGGAAATTATTAAGAGGTAGAAAACCACCTACAAAAGTACTTGTCATCCATCTACTCTAATCTGATGGAATGGAAAGAGCTCTTGCATAAAATTATAGCTAATGTACAATTTGCAGTCATCTAGATTTTTTTAATACTGTATCATTAAAACTGTAAAAAAGGAGGGGGAGCACTGGGCCTCTATTAAATCAAGGACAAGAAAACACCTGCAAGAAACAACTCTCTCTGAAAAAATTAATTAGATCCCTTTCCCTCTGAAATGATATAACTCTTCACTATGCTACATGTAGAAATGCAAATGGATTGTGAAGCTGTATCCCCAAGTGTGCTTTTCAAATATTGGTGAGTACTTCCTCATGTGAGTACTGAAATCAGTGCAATTATTTGCATGATTAAATGGTCACTGACATGATTAACAGCAGCACAATTGGGCCCCAAATTAACATTAAGAAATATGTGGTGATTCTAGCCCTATTAGTATGGGTTGGACATTGCTCTGCAGGAACTGAGTCCCGGAATGTCACTATTCATCATATGAAAGGTGGCAGAACCTGTCCTCAGAGGGTTAGGTTTCTTGGAACAATCTGGAATAAAACCAACATTTTAGATGGCCATATTGTGGAATCATTACTAAGACACTAATCTGTATGTTCTTCTGGACCATCTGCGTGAGTAAGGGTCCACTGGCATGTGCTCTAGTCTCATTAGAAGTCAGTACTGCATCTGGCCACCCATCCAGCAACAGTTTGTCCCATTTCCAGTGACTTGGGGACTTTTGTATCTCAGCAGCAGCCCGACTGGATCCTTAGCAAAGATGGATCCCAAGGTCACACAGGAGTACAGTCCAATAAACTGGCTGCATTTCCATCAGTACAATGCACAATTTGGGGATTTTTCTCTGGTGCGGTAGAAAATCCAAATAACCTAGTAAGCTGTCCTATCTATTTGATCAAGCAGTACATTAAGTATAGCTGTCCAATGTTCATGGAGCTTTCTAATGATGAAAAGTAGTTATCTGAGTCAAATTTAATGGCCGGGTGTGGCACCAGTCAGTTTGCATAGAACCAGAATGAAGGCAGAATGTAAATAATTCATGTGATGTATATGAGGGCCAAAGGAGGTGAAAGAGAGGGAGATTATATTGTATTTAACATTTGATCAATTTACTTGTCAAGAAAAACCCCAAGATGTGTACTAGTTCATCTCCAGTGTTTCAATTGAAACAGCTGCTCTATTTTTTCTTTTTTATATTCTGTGGGGAAGAGACCAAATCCTAATTTTTTTTTTTCCACTAATACTTCTTGTGACATATAGATTTTGTCTAACTAATTAGGGTGGAATAAAGATCCTAAGGAAATGATGCCAACACATTTTAAAGTGAAGGATATAGCCAGATCGTCTGCTGATGTGAATTGGAAGAGCTGTCTTGGAGACAGTGGAGCATTGCCAGTTGATATGCCAGCTGAGGATATGTTTTGTCAATGAGAGGAGACATGAAAACTTAATTATGCTTTACTAGCTGTACAAATAGGTTCCTGTTTTATGAACAGGAGTTGGTTCTACTCAAGAAAGTAAATTTGTAGTATCACTGAAGTGTCTTGGGACCTTAATGATCCCTACAACTACCTGAAAGGAGGTTATAGGAAGGTGGAGGTTGATCTCTTCTCCTTAGTAGAAAGTGGGAGGATGAGACAAAATGGCCTCAGGTTGCACCAGGGGAGGTTTAGGATGGATTTTAATCGTGACTTCTGCACCAAAAGGGTTCTCAAACACTGGAATAGGCTCACAGGGGAGGTGGTTGAAACCCCATCCCTGGAGGCATTTAAACGATAGAGATGTGGTATGGAGGGACATGGTTCAGCACCAGACTTGATAGGTAGATAGCAGTTGGATCTTAAAGGTCTTTTCCAACTAAAATGATTCTATGATTCTCTGAGTAAGAATGTGTTAGCATCAGTAAGATTTTTAGGGTGAGAGGCATTAATATGAAACGGTATCAAGCACCAAGCAGCGTTCTGTGTGGTTTACTGTGTGAACCATCAGAAAGAACAAATACATCTGCAGAACTGAAAAGACCTGTTGGAAACACTGATCCGGAGCTTTTCGAATTCATCGTTGACTTTTTCATTGCGTGGCCTGATTCACATAACGTACCTTAAATGAAAGAATTTCTTTACCACTGGTAAGGTTCAGGTGCACTAGAATGTAGTGCTCTAGATTCTGGTGCTGCTACTTGTCATGAGAACTTTCTGCTGATTTGAACAGGCCCATGAGAAACATAGCACAAGAGTAAAAAACAAGCAGGCAAATTAACCACTGCAGATTTCACTCTAACTTTATTGCTATTGTTACACTTTAGGTCCCTTTTTTAGATTCACCATTCATATTATGTGCTTCACACATAGTCAACAAAAAGCAGTTTGTGAGTCTAAGATTTGGGTTGATTTAAACTTATGGATAAGAAAGAGCCTTTCGCGGGGGGAGTGGTTTTGCCTGAATGCTGAGTGACCTCCAGTGGCCACCCTCCCAAATCACAGTTCCGACCATCTGTCTGCTGCAGAAACCTCTGGCAGAAGCTGAGTAATGTAGGTAGCAGCGTTAGATACCTTTCCCATCTGTATTTTATCCAGCACCACTGAAGGAGAGAGTGAGAAAGAATTTGGATTAGGTAATGAATGTAATTTGGGTGAATAAATGGAGCAGTTCTTACCTTTTACATATTGCACAGTGTTAAGAATGCCTCTGACTCCTTTTCTTTCCTTTTCTTTCCTTTTCTTTCCTTTTCTTTCCTTTTCTTTCCTTTTCTTTCTTTTTTTTTCCTCTCTTTCTTTCCTTTCTTTCTGTCTCCCTGTCCCTTTTTCTGTCCCTCTTTCTTGGAGTCTCTAAGAGACAATAGTGATGTATTTTCATGGCTTACAGGTACGACTCTGATGGCCATCTGACCAATGCAACCTTCCCAACCGGGGAAGTCAGCAGTTTCCACAGCGACGTTGAAAAACTAACGCGAGTGGAACTTGACACTTCAAACAGAGAGAATGTCATCACAGCTACAAACTTCTCAGCTACCTCCACAATATATACTTTAAAACAAGGTAACTAAAGCATTTCTGTTATTTCTTCCCTAATTATTACGTTTCAAGCCCTAGAGAATATTGCATTCTTGACTGTTTCTGGAAAAAAGATATTATCGTGAAATCAGAGAATGATTTGGTTTGGAAGGGACCTTTCAGGTCATCTAGTCCAAGCCTGTGCAGTGAGCAGGGACAGCTTTCACTAGATAATTTGCTCAGAGCTCTGTCCACCCTGACCTTGAATGTGTCAAGGGATGGGGCTTCTGCCACCTCTCTGGACAACCTGTTTCAGTGTTTCACCACCACTGTAAAAAATCTTTCCTTACATCTACCCTTATTCTCTCTTTTAATTTCAAACCATCACCCCTGATCATGTCACAACAGGCTCTGTTAAAAAAATCTGTCCTGATCTTTCTTAAAGGCTCCCTTTAAGTACTGAAAGTTTGCTGTAAGGTCTCCCCAGAACCTTCTCTTCTCCAGGCTGAAAAACCCCAGCTCTCTCAATTCATTTTTGTGGCCCTCATCTAGACCCACTCCAGCAAGTTAAAGTCCTTATGCTGAGGGCTTCAGAGCTGGATGCAGTATTCCAGGTGAGGTCACCTGGAGCAAAGTGGCAGAATCACCTCCCTTGACCTGCTGGCCACACTTTCTTGATGCAGAACTTGTTAGAATTATTTCATTTGTTTCTTCCTTGCTTCAGTGCAAATAGCTCAATATTACTTAATGGTTTTCCTGGAGTACCAATCAGAGACAAATCATAAGTGAATTCTTTTCCTCCTAGAAGAGTGCCATGGATAGATTCTTTAATTTCTCCATGCTTTATGTGTTACTTTCTACTTCAGTGTCTGGAGGACTGATCTGCAGTACACTGAGCTTTGTTGTTCTGAGAAATACTGCCTGGAAGAGTGGCAATGCTCCACTGATGGTTTGGGGCTAAAACGCCTTGTTTGGCCAGTGCTGTGAATTCTTTCTGGTAGTGCTGTGTCCTGGTGACAGCACTTGTAGGAAGGAGGAAAGGACCCACCTCTTCAGGTGGTTGTGATGAGAATGAGATTTTTTAATCAGCCTCTAGTCACCACACTGTTTCCCTGGCAAATATATCACTCGAGAAGAGCTTCCTCTCTCCCTAATGGAAATACTCTGATGTCCTCCTCCAGATTTTGCAGACTCATCACTGATGTTCTGTTTTTATGTAGTTTAACTGATCTGGATTTGAGAGTACTGGTGCTGGGAAATAATAGCTCTCTGATTTTCTTCCTTGCAGCTTTTGATCTGTAAGAAAAAAAATAGGAAGAACTCACATCAACGAGATACTAATTCCTCTTCACTATTACATTGCAGAGAGAGCATTGAATAAGTGGAAAATAATTATATTCTTGTCTCAGCTGTTAGGCTTTGACCAAGTGACCCCATCTGCTCTCTCTGTCATCTACACACTGCCTGACTGTGTCAGTCCTTAAATCTGAAAGTCCTCAAGGTTGGTCTGTTAGAAAATTCCATCTCAGGAGAGTGCTAGCACACTATGGACAGTGCCAGAAATGAACAGCTATAGCAATAACTGCAGTTATTATTATACCTACAGTATTTACAATTTAATGTAACTTGCTTATTTCTCTATCTCTGTGAAACTGTCATGAAGCACCCTTTGAACAACCAGGCAGACATGGTATCTTTACATCTGAGTCACAAAGTCTCTTTTAATGTAATTCCTATTATCTTCACTTTCTTACATACTCAAGTTAGCAATGATAACCTTGCAAGTCTCTTCCAACCAAAGCAATTCTATTTTCCAAATACTCAGGTCTCAAGAGCTGGACTGGTTACTTCTGTGTGGACCAGCTTAAAAAAGAGGATGTTTTTCACAGTCCCTAGCTGGTATGAATTCAGTTGTATTTTAAGGGTGAGACTTTGACTTTGTCTCTTAGCACTAAACATACAGGCTCCTAATGGAGTTGCTCCCCTGGCAGCTGAGCCACAGTAACCTCCTGAGTCCTCCTCTTTGTCCTGTCGACCAAATGCAAAATGATGTGACACAACTCTGCCTGCAGTGCTGGAGCTGCGGTTCCCAGGCGAGAGAAGGGGAGTATGCACTAGCTGTATGCCTTTGTATCCTTTCAGTGAAGACCTACTCTGGACCTTCTCCATGCTTCTGGCACTTTTAGGTAGGAAAAGGAAGCTGTGCTAGGTCATCCCAGCTGCCCTCACCAGCCCTCTGTGACACAGTTCTGAGCCTCTGGGGCTGCTCACTGTGCCACTGTTGCTAACTTACTCATTTTCTTGCCACCGAGCGCTTCCCACTGGGTCTTGCACCGAGCTTCAGGCTTATGGCTGACCGTCACTGTGCCTCTATCCCAGGGGGTAATGCTGCTAATGGGGAAGTCAGGGACGTTTTAGTATGGTGATAGAGGGGAAAGGGACAGAATGGGAGATTGGCCATCATCCCTGATGTTTTGACAACGGCTTTCACACCTGACCTCTTACTCATTGCAGTCATTGAAGCAGCACACTGTCCTGTTAGCTGATCTAAACTTGCTAAAATCCTTAGAATGTTAGTGGTCAAAACCCAGCCCTTGGGTTTGCATACTTTAAAGCTGAAGGCAAAAACTCTGCTGCAGGAAACCTTCACAGTGGGAGTCATCAGGCTAAATGTTGTAAAAATCTGTTCAGACATGGGGAGACCTGGAGGTTGCAGGTTGCAAAAATCACAATGCAGTTGGTGTATGTTCAGCTGTCTGTAACCTTGGGACAAACAAAGCCCTGTTGCACCTAACATTTGCTTCTAAGATCTGGGGATCTGAACTTTTCTCTGTTCCTGTTTTTGGTTTTCGACAGATAACACACAGAATATCTACCGGGTCAGCCCAGATGGGTCACTGAGAGTCACCTTTGCCAGTGGAATGGAAATCACACTTAACACAGAGCCTCATATTCTAGCTGGGGTTGTCAGCCCCACTTTAGGAAAGTGCAATATCTCCCTTCCTGGAGAGCATAACTCAAATCTCATTGAATGGCGGCAAAGGAGGGAACAGACCAAAGGCAATATCTCCACGTTTGAGAGAAGGCTAAGGGTAAGGCTTCCTCTTGTGTAAAGTGCAGTGCTCCCTTTGAAAACCATTGAACTAAAATCATGTTGAAATGTTCTACTTTGTAAGAAAAGCAATGGAAAGTTTGTATCAATGGTGGACTCCAGCCATGAATTTCAAAACCAAACTCCTCCGACAGTCACAGGCGTGTTTGATCTCAGTTTGATTACGGTTGTGAGACTTGACCTCAAGACATAATTACTTCTTTTCTTCCTCTTCTTTTCCAACTAAGAGCTTAATTATGGCTTTGGAAGAAGCTGTGAGTAAAGGACGATGCGTAGTTAGTCAGGCTCAGCAGCAGAGATGGTGCCACATTCTCCCTCTCTCAGATCTGTCTTTCTTCTAGGGAACATCACAGGTGCCAGCCTCCACCTATGGCAGAAAGTGTTGGAGGACACACCTTGGGTATCCTGGCCGGTGTGTTCCCCACAAACCAGAGTGATGCAAAGCCTCCCTGTGTACCCAGACAGGCCATGCATTCTGCTGTCTACTGCAAGCTCTCAAAGTCCCTCACTCCCTCTGGCTGGATTACACTATGGCCCTAATAAAGAATTACTTTAACATTGCATCCATGGTTTATTTTTATCTGTGAGGAAAATTCACAGATTACAATGACAGATGGTCAACATTGAGCATTTAATTATGTAATGCTAAGTCTGAAAGAGACTGCTACCTTGCAGAGCAGGTTTTTTATAAAATCAGTTCTGTTTTTCACATGAATGCCTTTTAAAATGTCTCTACCAGTAGTATGACTGGGAATTTTGGCTTTACAATATCACATCATTAGCTACAACCTGTCTGGGTAGGTATTATCTCTGAAGGTACATCTGTTAGCTTTGAAAATACTGAGATAGTTATTAGAATCTCAGATTGTCTTTCAGTTATGAGATTCTATATATCTAAGTGTATAATCTGTTTTATGTTCAACTGCATTGATCAATCAGCGACACACTCCTTGGATGATCTGGCCAGACTGGCTCCTGTCAGTGGGAAACATGTATTTGAAAGGACATCTTTCAGATTTGACAATCTCAGTTAGCTTATTAGGACCCAGCAAGTGGTGGAAAGCTTTGTTTATTTTTTTCTTCCCCATCTTCTGACTGTCTCCACCCATAGCGTGAGTCCTTATAGCCTTGTCTATGGAGGCAGCTGAACTTAGCACAGTGGCAAACCTGTGTTAAGATGGCAGAATCCACATTATGGCCCCTGTGGTATACATTACCTTGTCAGTTGATTTTGGTGTGATTTGGTCCATAAATAATGGTGTTTTTCAACAGTCTTTTGTAATAAAAGTCTTGCACAGAAGAGTTGTGGTCAGGCATCTGTTCTGCTTACATCGCCAGGGCCAAGTTGTTTGGAACAGTTACAAATGTAATGACTTCATCACACACAGTTTTCCTGTTGCAGTTTGTATTTCCTGTTGTTGAAACTGATTGCAGGTCCTTTTTCATCTTCTTTCCAGTGAGAAGGTGGAAGGTGAAGTGTTTAAGGATAATTTTGATGTGCTACTGTTTTATATTCTCTACCCTTCTCAAAGTATCATAGCATCAGCAGTTGACCACTGTTGTTAATTCTGTGTCTTTTTATACCTACCCGAAATAAAGAAGGCTTCTGGATTGTCCCTGCCTACTCACAAGGACAAGTCAGCTGCCTGTATTACAATGTTATCATCTCCCTTGGCTGTTCTGAGCACTAGGACCATCTGTCTGAGGGCTGTCAGGGCAAGGCTGGAGGGAACCTGGTGGGATAGCACATTAAATGAGGATTTGATTGTGGAAAGGAGGAGAATCTATTCTGTGCATGGGATACTCTATGTAAATGGACATGACTATTGGGACCGTTACTGCCAATAAGATGACTGTTGGTGTGCAGGTGAAATATATGGCTCCTGGAGTTCAGCTCTAGCAGAGAAGCTTGCACAGGATGCTGATGGAGTGGGGGGTCAGTGGAGGTAGAAAGAAATGGAACAGTGTAGCTGGCAAGGAAGGCAAAGGTGAGTTTACCCAGAGACATCTATCGCTCTCTTTTAAAGGAAATATGCAGGACAGCAGGAGGAAAAATACCATCATATAGCCTGTTTGAAGCAGTATGCCAAATAATGAAAGGGATTTAGGGATTGCTGTTGACACTTGACTACTGCTGGAGGAAAAAATATAGCATCATTGGAAGCCCTTACACCGGATGAGAATCTGGTGAGATCTTCTGAAAATTTCTAGTGAATTACATTTTAAAAGGAAAGGTTTTAAACACTTAATATGCTATGACTGGCACAATAGGAATTGTGTTAGAAAGCTTGCAATGTAGGACAGAAAGAACTGTGCTGAACTTTGAAACTAAATGTAATGAAAAGCTCTGGGGATTGGACTAGTTCTCAGTGGAAATGAACAGACTCGCAGGAGCCCTCGGTTAAAGGAAGAAAACAGCACAATGGAGGAGATTTCTGAGAGGGAGGGGTGGGGGGAAAAAAAGCACAGAGATGGTTTTAAAGCTGTTAGTTAGAGATCAGTCCTGATACTGCCATTGAAACAAACGGCTTTCAGTGCTAAGAGGTATCAATTAGAAAGCAGGTAACTGAGGATGAGATAAAGGATAACCTAGCTAAAGAGAAAAAAGCTTTTTCTTTTCTGCTTGGTCCTAACGTTTCCAATTCTTAATCGCAATTAGCAACCATTTTGAAAGCATGTCACTCTATTACAGTTCCTGTTTTGGAAAGAGGCCACTGTTAGCACATTCTGAATAATGCTGTAAACGTTGTGTTTAAAAAAGTGGGATTTTTTTTTGCATGGTGTGAATTCCCTGCTCTAGAAATAGCGCAGAAGTGAGTAAGTTAACTGAAAAGCTCGAAAAGACATCTAACTTTATCTCGGTATCTAAATCAATGTGGGAAACGGGAATTAATCACAGGTTTCCTTGAAGTGCAGAACTGCCAGCCCTGGGGCTTCCTGAAAGTATATAAAACAGTCCATGGGCATGTATGCATTTTATATTAATAATAAATCTATGTACAATCAGGCACTTTAACATCAATCTTAATCTAGCAAGACTTCTTTTTTATCAATTGAACTGCTATTTTAATTGACTTCTAAAAATGAAGCAAAGGCTGTTGTTAAAACCAATGAGCATGATGCATAGTAATACCCTGATTGGAATGCAGCTCTGTTCCCTCCTGGCTTTTGCATAACTTAGAGGAACTTGGCATTGGATGCAGTCCAGGTTTTATAACTGAATATCTGCAACATTGAAAATTGAATGCTTGGACAATCTTATCTATTTTGCTTGCTTCTTTCTTTCTTTCTTTCCTTCTTTCTTTCTTTCCTTTCTTTCCTTCTTTCTTTCTTTCCTTCTTTCTTCCTTCTTTCTTTCTTTCTTCCTTCTTTCTTTCTTTCTTGATAACAAAAATGAAGCATCTCATTGGCCTCAGTTCAGAAGTCTTGCAGATATAGGCTTTGACAGCTATGTTTATTACTACATTTAGCAAATGATCTCCCTTTATTTACCAGTCTTACAGCAAGTTCTAATGATCAGGCCAAATTCTCTGCCAGTGTGTATCAGTTTGCGCTGAGCTGAATCAAAACACAGACAAGGAAATAATACAATCATCTCATCTGATTTACTCATTGTAGACAGTTTAGGCTAGAGAATGAAAGTTAAGAGAATCACAGAATGACAGGGTTTGGAAGGGATTTCTGGGGATCGTTTAGTCCAACCCCACTGCAGGTTCACCTAGACCAGACTGCACAGCAGTGCATCCAGACAGGTTTTGGATGACTCCAAAGATGGAGATTCCACAGCCTTTCTGGGTGGCCTGTTCCAGTGCTCTACCACCCTCAAAGTAAAGAAGTTCCTCCTCCTCTTTAGGTGGAACCTCGTATGTTCATGTTTGTGCCATTACCTCTTGTGCTGTCAGTGGACACCACTGAAAAAAGCCTAGCCCCATCCTCCTGACACCTGCCATTTAAGTATTGATATGATTCTCCTTCAGTCTTCTCTAGGCCAAAAAGCACCAAATCCCTTAGCCTTTCTTCATAAGGGAGATGTTCTAGTCCCCCAGTCATCACCAGAGCCCTACAAAATGCACATTTGTGTGCTTGTTTACAGTGCTAAAATTCTAGCTATGACACTAAGGGATGTAGACTCAACAATTGTTTAAATATGTATAATAAACGTATCTTTTTATGCACTGCTAATGTTATTATTGAAGTCAGATGAATTTTCTCCCCATTTTCATTAGCTGAAACTCTGACCTGATACTGCTTTCAGAAACCAGTTTTCTTCCCTGGCTTGCAAGTGAACACATGAACTCCAGCCTTTCACAGGGGCTCCTGACAACATTGTGTGTGCGTTGGAGGAGTCATCCCATCAGAAGCCAGTGGCATTTGAAATCAGCTTTTCAGTGACAACCTTGAAATGAGACCTGCTACCTATTTATTTTCCTGTCTTGTCCTGAGAAGAGTGTTAAATTTAGCTTAAGTCTAATATGATAAATTAAACAAATGAGACATAAAATGTGGAATATAAGGGAAGTAATGGCTTCTACCCAAACCTTATTTTAACTCTGAGCTTTCAAATACTGCCATCATCCACTTCACTGCTAGTTTTGCCTCTGTTTTCAATCTTACTTGTTGCGTTGTCCCAGAAATTCAGATTGCAAGCAATTTTCTTTCTCCTAACTGCATTCTACAATAATAATAGTGATAAAGAATTAAATATGTACATAGATAGTAAATGAATATGAGTCAGGGTATATCCCCTGCTTGCTTTTCAGTTATTTTACCACCAAGAGGGTTTGCTTTCAAAAGTGGCAAGAAGTTCGCAAAGAAATGTATTATAATAAACTTAATCCATCAGACTTTATATAAGCAAATACAGTTGAACTGAGCATCACATTTTACTTGGCCTCCTTAACTATCATTAGAGCATAAATTGTAATAGTTACAAGCCATCTACAGGGGTATATGGGTATTTTACAGCTATTGTAAATGAATACTATTAAAGTTAGACATATGTGTATATAAAACCCCAGGAATGGTAGTTGAAGAAAGAACACCTGCTTCTTCTAGGTTTTCAAATTATTTTGTATCTAAAAACAGAAAGGGGAAGGAAAAAAATGTTCTTTCTAATCATTACCACCATATGATCCCAGCTTGAATTATTAAACAGGTATTCTTAACGATTTATTTTACGGCTATGCCTCCAGGTCTCAGTGAGGAGCAAGCCCTGTGCTGTGCACTGAGCTAACACCTGCTCTGCCATCATCTCTGCTGTAAGGAATTTATTAATTGGAATAGATTAATATAAGTGATTAGACAAAATGCAGTAGATTAATAAGAGCATTGATCTGAAAAAGACAAGTCAATGAACAATGTCTTATGGCGTCTTACAGCTCCCTAAGTTATATCTCTGATTTAAATGGAGTTTAATGGTGATTACCCAGAGACTGAATGATGTAAGAAGGTAGATGGTGAAAGTACTGGATAAATGTGTTTTGTCTTCCTGAACCTTGTTTAGCTTGCTTTGAACATGATTTCAAACAGAGAAGTGGGCTGTCCCCCTGAATCTTCCTTTCAGACCATAAAAGTTGACAGACTCAGTCACAGTCTCTCCTCTCAGCCTAACAGACACAGCAGAATTTGACAAATGTTTCAGGTCCCGAATGTGGTGAGAAATCTGAAACAAGGAACAAGCAACTAGTGCTGCAGTCAGACACTGGGGAAAAAAAGCTCTGGTGCAGGCTGGTTTTGTGATGATGTATGAGAGTGCTGGTAAGCAGGGTCTTCCAGAGCTGCAACCACAGTTCTTCCCTTTGCAGCATTGGTATGCAACCTATTGCAAGCTGTCCCAGTAGCTGACCTGTCAACATTAACAAAGCTTAAGAAAGAGGATATGAGATGGGATATGTTTGTTAATGATCTTAACTGCACATCTTTGGTTGGAGTCAAAAAGTCCATCCACAGAGAGATAAAAGTTAAGAAGAAAGAATAAAGAGGAAAAAATAAGGTAGGAGGTGAGGGTTTAGCAGTGGAAATAGTGCTCAGCATCAAGCGATGCTAAGTACGATAATACTGAATGCAAGCAGCATTTTGGTTCTCGGACCTCCTGTTTCTCCTCTGAATATTTTTCTGTTTTCTTGTCTTTAATAAGACCTAATCTCACCATCATAATGTTAAACCACTGCACGTTTTGATTAGAGCTGACAAATGTTTGCATTGTGATGAAGAGGTACTGTTTTCTTACCTTACTGTATCTTTGTATTTAGGCCCACAACAGAAACCTGCTCTCCATTGATTTTGATCATGTAACAAGAACAGGAAAGATTTATGATGATCATCGCAAATTCACTCTTCGGATTATGTATGACCAGACAGGACGCCCAATTTTATGGTCACCCATCAGCAAGTACAATGAGGTCAACATCACTTATTCACACTCTGGCTTAGTCACCTATATCCAAAGAGGTACCTGGACTGAGAAAATGGAGTATGATCCAAGTGGGAACATAATTTCCAGAACATGGGCAGATGGTAAAATATGGAGCTACACATATTTAGAAAAGGTAAATAATTTAAAAAGTGGATTGTTGTCCTAGGCACAACATTTCCCAGGCAAAAGTGTTTGTGTTGATGTAGTCACTATATTGTGAACCACACTGCAATGTCAAAGACTTTTTAAATAGAAAATGCATACAGTTACATGAGTAGATAAAAATGTCTCTGGACATGCTTAGACCTACGTGTCATCAGGCCAAACCTGCCATCATTTAATTCTGAAGATAGTAATTAGCAGCTCAAATATAATTGGTAGGTAGAAATGACTTGTTAGTCAAAGTTTAAGGGAACAAAGGAAAGTCTCACTGCTGAAAAATACATTGCCACTCTGTATAACATAGAAATATAGAGTCACTGAAAAGGAACTGTTTCCTCCCACAAACACAGTTCTTTTAAGCCAAAATTATGAGCTGGTGAGCTTGCACCTACTCAGTTCTGCACTATAAAAAAAGGGATTGATTCTGCAAAGAGAAAGATTGCTTTGGTATTTATGAGGGCTATTTAGGGGGAGGGGGAATATTAATATGAGTTATTGCTGTACTTTTATAGTGACTTTGTGTCTAAATTGCCTGAGCATTGTAATTTTCATTTATGTCTATAGGTAATGGTCACAAGAGGGGAATAGGTGTTGTACAGACTAAGGAGGAACAGCATCTCGTTCATCTGTAGGAGCATCTTGTTTGGTATCACCTTGTCTCTCAAAACCAAAAAGCCATCTTTATTTTTAAAGCTTTCATAACTTAGTGTGAAATTGTATTCAGTGTCATTTCAAGCTTCTTTTTATTTTTTTCTTTTTCAAATAGCAACGTCTTGGGCTATCAAATGTACCCTAAGTTTGCAGAACATTTTCTCTGACCCTGTTAACCACAGGGAAAGGCTAGGAACGGGCAGGTGAGGTAAAAATGATAGGGGGTATTACACACAGGAAATCCAACCACTTTGAAGTTATTTATATGTCTAAAAGTTCCAAATGTGCACTTTTAAGATAAACTTCACTGTACTTATTTTTGAATATATTTAAGCCTGATCCTCAAAAACTTTTAGACCTAATCCAGACTGGAGACTGCATAAAAATGTGATCCTTTTCTTGTCTGCATGCAGTCAGTACAGTTCTTCCGTGTGTTAACAAGATTGGCAAACCCTAGAAGCTTCAGAAGTTTGTTGAGATAAATTTGTCAGGGCTTCTTTTTGTCTGTATGCACTTCTGCAAATTGCAAGTAAACAGGCAGTACAGCTTTCAAATATTTGGGCAATGTGACTTTTGGAGGAATCTTTTCTTTGGGTCTAATGGACCACAGTTTTTAACAGATGCATACTTCTTTTTCCAAGCCACTTTGTCTGTTCTTAGTTTGACAAGCTTATAAATAAAGTCACATAACTTAAAACGTTTGTTCTGGAATTCTGCACAAGTGGCCAAATGGCAAAAGCTTACTGGTTCAGGTAGCAGGCTTATGTTGTGCTGCAACTTGTCATTAATACGATTGAAAGTCACACCATGAACATAATCTCCTAGCTATTTAATGTAGTTCCAGCGCTGTTTATTCCTTGTGCCAAAGAAAGATGAATCCATGGTCAAAATTAGACATTGAAATATCATTTTGTGGTTCCATTAAAGTCAATAATTCATTGTGTTAATTATGTAATGATTGCTAAAAGTTGTCTGAAACCTCATAAGACCCAATGATTCCTTTTAGCAAAAAATCGATTACTTAGTTCACTTCCAATTCATAGTGATTTAATTCTTCTTTTTTTTTGCACTTGATGAGTTAATTGTGCGTCTTCAAAGCTCTCTAGTCCTTCCATAATTAGCTCCAATAATTGGGTCTTAGAAAGCACTGTGACGGTAGCACTGCAAATATTTTTTTACTGATGAGATTCAGCTCCTCTTGTTTTGGTCACTTTCCTCAATTAGTTGATGGTGTCATGAAATCTCCTGGATGCTCCCACGCTTGCTTCCAAAATCCTGACGTTTGCCACCAAAGTAGCTGAGCGGCCGCGGGCGTATGTTGGACAGAGCTGACATCTAGTGGTGATGCTCAGCATTTCTGTGTACCCCCCGTAGGCTCCGTGCAATTGCCACTGGCTGTTCGTCGTCTTGTACCATGCGGCATCAATCTTGACATGATTGACCAGGCTGTGGTTGCTTTATAAAATGACGGCTTTTGGAATGTTTTATGAGCTACTCTCTGAAATCCTTTAAAACAATTAGAATCCGATTTGTGCAAAGTGTTGGAAAATCTATTGTAATGTTATTAGTATGAATTGGAAATTAATTTTTTTTTTTTCCTCTTTATGATATCCTGTAATAGGCTAGAGAGGATACTAAGGCTCCAACCCTTGTAACTGTCTATCGTTTTACTATCCTGGACAAAAGTGGAAAAGCCACAAAGTGCAGTAAAAATAGCACACAGGGGCACTAAAGTTATATTAGAGATGTTTCTGATCTTGTTATTCATACTCTGTCAGTGGCAGACAGCTTAAAAACAGGCTCGGGAGCAGTATATAGAGAGAGGCGTCACATCGGTGCTGGGAGAGAGTTCAGCCAGTGGTTTACTGCAGACTGGGGACTCTTGACTGAAGGTGAAAACAAAATAAACACTGTGTGTGTTAGAAATGCTTGGCAGCCCAGCAATAAAGGGATCAGAAAAACCTCGGTGTAGAGGTCTGGCATCACCAGTTGGCAGAGGGTAGCTTGTGAGTGGCATATGCTGGTGATCTCTGGCTGGTGTACAGGTAACAGATGTCTTTCACCAAGGGCAGGAAGAAATGCATCTTGTGAGGCCTGGGGGTGAGGGTGCAGAGAGAATGACCAAAGCTCAGCCTGTCTTTTGTCTTTTGAATAAGCACTTGAGTCAGTTGTCAGAGCAAAGTGACTCACTGCCAGTGTTACCTAGCACGTTGCAAAGCTGAACTCTCAGTGTTTCCTTCCCAGAGAATATTTTTGAGCTTAGAGGGGCAAAAAAGCGGGTTTTTTTTTTGTTTTTGTTTTTTTTCCCCCTCCTCTTGATTTCTTTCCCCAGTGCTCTATGGAAAGGCAGAGGCAGTCACACTGTTCCTCACAAAACTTTGCTTTGCATGATACCTCAGTGATGCAGAAGCCTCGTAATTTTGTTTATGTGCCTGATGGGCCTGGGTTGTGAGCTAAGAACTGTGCACTGTCAGCACTGTCTCTGAGCTCCGTGTGGCAGAGACATGCAGTGCTCTGGGCCAACCAAATGGAGCTGGGACATTGTCGTTTTGTGTTTTCATTATGCTTTTTTCAATGGTGGTGACTGTTCACCAGTCAGCTTGTACTCTTGTGACTCTGTGACTTTGCACATGACTGGTGAAACAGAAAAGTTTGCAGAACCCAGACTTTAAATTCGCACAGAAAAATGTCTGCCATGCTTGCACATTCATCTGCCAAGCAAAGCAACCAGCCCACAGTGAACCAACACAGGACAAACATCAAGCACTCGTGTGGAAATTATATTTTTTGCAAACATTTCAAACCAGACATAGAAGTAGTCACACTGAAGACTATTTTCATCCATCTGTAAGCATGGAGACACTGTGACATCTGGAGCTGTGTGCCTTTAATAGAAGACATGCTGAAAAAGGCGTAGGTCTGTGCTAGAGATACGCAGAGTGCCAGTAAAAGCTGAACACCTTGTACACACCATTGAAAGTTTCCCCTTTTCACCTCCCCTAGAAACATCTGCTGGTGCAGATGCTCTGCCTGTGTGTGAGTAAGAGTTTCCCTCTGTTTTTGCTTCCTGGGAGGATGACCTAAATATTTCAAAGCAACATAGTAAGTCAGCATGAGTCTGAAATGCTACTGAGAGCCACATCTGCCTCCCAGTTTAGAGGTCCTTATCTCTAGACTTATTATTATTCTTCTCCTGTATTGTACTGCCTTGCCAGCCAGGTGTCCTGGAGCTGAAAGCTTCACCTGGAATTGTGCAGAAGACAGTAAGAACGCAGGACAGGTGCAGCTGGTGGCTTCATTTCCCTAAGCTTCGGACACTCACTAGGTGAATAATGGTTAGTTTGATCAGTCACTTACACTGCTATTCCTGTCTGATTGCAGTCCGTGATGCTGCTGTTGCACAGCCAGCGCCGCTACATCTTTGAGTACGACCAGTCTGACTACCTGCTCTCGGTGACCATGCCCAGCATGGTGCGCCATGCCTTGCAGACCATGCTGTCCGTCGGCTACTACCGCAACATCTACACCCCTCCAGACAGCAACGCGGCCTTCATCCAGGACGTCACCAGAGACGGACGGCTTCTGCAAGCATTGTATCCTGGGACAGGACGCAGAGTCCTTTACAAGTATACCAAGCAGTCCCGACTCTCTGAGATCCTTTATGATACTACTCAAGTCACATTCACCTATGAAGAATCTTCTGGGGTTATTAAAACAATACACCTAATGCATGATGGGTTCATCTGTACCATCAGATACAGGCAAACAGGTTTGTGGAACTGTGACTACTTTGCTAAAGTTTTTGGCCCTGAATCTGCACTTACCTAGCAAGAAATTCCATTATTTTTATGTCTAGAAGTTCTCGTATTTTATGTTTCCATAGAAAAATATATGTGTATATCTCTTATGTCTGTGTCCATGGGCACATATAGCTGTCCCATTTGAAATACAGTTTTCCTTTTATTGCTTGGTATGGAATAGCTCTTGCAATGTTTGATTGTTTTTATTCCACTGTGTGAATATTTGCTAAATACTAAATCAAGTTGTTTTATTGTTTGTATTTTCAAGTTTCCCTGTTTATTCCATAATATAACATAAATTCAAAAGGACTGTTTATATGAAGAAAGAAACCACCATGTAAAATAAATTTAATTTAGAATTATCTTCTAAGTAAATAGAAATCATAATTATTTTTAAAAATATCATTCATTTAAACAGATGTTAATAAAATATAAACATTTCGTAGAGCAAGTATTAGTAAAGGTTTGTGAGGGAATAACATATTCCTAATGACATTTTCTGAGACAGTCAAGTAGCAATAAGGCTTAAGGGTATATTTGAGTTCATCACTTGTCTGTGTCAACCTGTAGGGTAAGACAGACATAATTCTTTACTTTTCTTGCTTTTCCTCTTTCCCCTCTTTGTTTTGGACAGGTCCACTTATTGGTCGCCAGATTTTCAGGTTTAGTGAAGAAGGGCTCGTAAACGCCAGGTTTGACTACAGCTATAACAACTTCCGTGTCACCAGCATGCAGGCCATGATCAACGAAACGCCTCTTCCCATCGATCTCTACCGTTACGTTGATGTTTCCGGCAGGACCGAACAATTTGGAAAGTTTAGTGTAATTAATTATGATTTAAACCAAGTTATAACCACCACTGTGATGAAACATACCAAAATCTTCAGTGCAAATGGCCAGGTGATTGAAGTACAATATGAAATTCTGAAGTCCATCGCTTACTGGATGACCATCCAGTATGATAACATGGGTCGTATGGTGATCTGTGATATTCGTGTAGGTGTAGATGCCAACATAACGAGATATTTTTATGAATATGATGCTGATGGTCAACTTCAGACTGTGTCTGTGAATGACAAGACCCAGTGGCGCTACAGCTATGACCTTAATGGCAACATCAACTTGCTGAGCCATGGAAACAGTGCGCGCCTCACTCCTCTGAGATACGATCTGAGAGATCGCATTACCAGACTTGGAGAAATTCAATATAAAATGGATGAAGATGGTTTTCTCAGGCAAAGAGGCAATGAGATCTTTGAGTACAACTCTAACGGTCTGCTGAGCAGAGCGTACAACAAAGTATCTGGCTGGACTGTGCAATATTGTTATGATGGTCTTGGAAGACGAGTTGCAAGCAAATCAAGCCTAGGGCAACACTTACAGTTCTTCTATGCCGACCTCTCCAACCCAATAAGAGTTACTCACCTATACAATCATACTAGCTCAGAAATAACATCTCTATATTACGATCTTCAAGGCCATCTCATTGCAATGGAATTAAGCAGTGGAGAAGAATATTATGTTGCTTGTGATAACACAGGAACACCTCTAGCTATATTTAGCAGTCGGGGTCAAGTCATAAAAGAAATTTTGTACACCCCATATGGTGAGATCTACCAGGACACTAACCCTGATTTTGAGGTCATCATTGGTTTTCATGGGGGGCTCTATGATTCTCTTACTAAATTAGTTCATCTGGGTCAACGGGACTATGATGTCATTGCTGGTCGGTGGACAACACCAAATCACCGTATATGGAAACACCTGAATGCTGTCCCACAACCTTTTAATCTCTACTCATTTGAAAATAATTACCCAGTTGGCAGGATCCAAGATGTTGCTAAGTATACAACAGGTAAAAGTAATACATTTCTCATGAAAACACAACTTTTTATCAAATCCTGGTATGGAAATCTTTTGCTTACATTCAAAATTACTGTTTGGCTCATATATTGAAGCTATTTCTTTAATAGATAACGTCTTACTGAGCTTGAACTGTTCTCTGCAGCCTTTATGGTAACCAAGAAAATAATTAATAGTTGTTTCTGCTGCTTTTCTAAGTGCTAAAATTAGGAGAAGAGCGGAGGCAGCTTAATTTGAATTTTTCCCATTATAAATTGTTAGAAGGTGCACTATTGATTTGAGTATAGCTATGCTTTGTAATCAAATGATCTGTTTGCAAAAATAAATGCTGTAACCAGCACTGAAAACATAAACTGATGTAAAATCATTACTTCTGCATAGCTGGCATTTCTGCAGACTATTCTCTCTTCTTTCAGGATTTCTGTGCCTTGTTGCCAGCATGTTTTTCTTGTTTTGTAGACATTGGAAGTTGGCTAGAGCTGTTTGGTTTCCAGCTGCATAATGTACTACCTGGATTCCCAAAACCAGAGATAGAAGCTTTGGGGACAACATATGAACTTCTACAGCTTCAAACAAAAACCCAAGAATGGGATCCTGGAAAGGTTAGCAAAACTGTTCTGTTCAGCTGCTTCTAATAGTAAATTAAGGAATTTTATTAGACTGTATCTGTCAACATAGGAATTTAGGAGGAAATTCTTTACAGTGAGGGTGGGGAGACACTGGAACAGGTTGCCCAGGGAGGTTGTGGATACTCCCTCCCTGGAGGTGTTCAAGGCCAGGTTGGAGGAGGCCTTGAGTAACCTGTTCTAGTGGAAGGTGTCCCTGTCCATGGCAGGGTGTTGGAACTAGATGATCCTTGAGGTCCCTTCCAACCTTACCATTCTATGATTCTATGATAATCAGCAGGGAAAATAGTCTAATAGAGACTTTCATGTTTTCAGTTATGCACTAGCATCAGAGTGGAGGAGAGTTTGAAGAAGAAACTTTTAGCAGTACAGTAAAGGAACTTTGCAGCTTTTTACAGAGAAACTAGCCAAGTCTGAAAAGCAGTTGTGTGAAAACTAAAAAAAAAAAAAAACCAACCAAAAAACATTTCGTGGAATTAAAAAATTAAGACAACAGCTGTTGCTAGCAAAGATGCCACAAGAGATACAAAATCACTGAGGGTATGAATGGCTTTATGAATCTCTACTGCTGCATAATTATTGCAAGAAAACAGAAATGCTATGGATTTGTGAGGGTGTCTGTAAAACTCCAGGGCTTATTTTCAGCAAGGAAGGGCCATGCAGCCACTGTCAGGGTTTAGCAATCAACGTAACTGCAACAAAGCCAACTACTGATCTTCTGAGCAGGCATTCGAGTTTCACATTTGACCATATGAGCATCTGTCAATAAAGAAGTATGGCATTGCAAAGATGAGAGAGAAAGATACCTGTCCTCTAGTGTTGCCAGGAAAAGGAAGTATAAAGTAGTGTGAGTTCATATTTGCAGCATTTAACACACAGGCTCTGTAGATGTGCACAATGCTTTCCACAAAAATTGAAGATCCATTCTAGTCAATTAAGAGATCAGTAGGGTCTGTGAGACACCATAATGAACTGCAAGGTGCTTGCTTGCAAACTTCATTGGTATTTTCTTTTCCAGACTGTCCTTGGTATTCAGTGTGAACTACAAAAGCAACTCCGGAACTTTATATCCTTGGATCAACTTCCTATGACACCCAGGTATAGTGATGGCAAGTGCTATGAGGGACTGAAGCAACCAAGATTTGCAGCCGTCCCTTCAGTATTTGGAAAAGGCATCAAGTTTGCTATAAAGGATGGTACAGTGACAGCTGACATTATAGGTGTGGCTAATGAGGACAGCCGGCGTATCGCTGCCATCCTCAACAACGCTTACTATCTGGAGAACCTGCACTTCACCATCGATGGTCGAGACACACATTACTTCATCAAGCTGGGGTCTTTGGAAGAAGATTTGGCCTTAATTGGCAGCACAGGAGGACGACGGATCTTGGAGAATGGTGTCAACGTCACGGTGTCACAGATGACCTCCGTGATCAATGGAAGGACTAGACGCTTTGCTGACATCCAGCTCCAGCACGGCGCGCTCTGCTTCAACGTTCGCTATGGAACAACGGTGGAAGAAGAGAAAAACCACGTGTTAGAAATAGCCAGGCAGAGAGCCGTGGCTCAGGCCTGGACTAAGGAGCAGAGGCGACTCCAGGAAGGGGAAGAAGGCATTAGGGCGTGGACAGATGGAGAGAAACAGCAGCTTTTAAGCACTGGGCGAGTACAAGGCTACGATGGATATTTTGTTTTATCTGTGGAGCAGTATCTCGAACTTTCTGACAGTGCCAATAATATTCACTTTATGAGACAGAGTGAAATAGGCAGAAGGTAACAAAGAAAATCTCTGCCTTTGCGTCACCAAAGACTGCCTGTTTTTAAACGTCAAATGGTTTATTGTATTGGTTTTTCTAGATCAGAACTCTGTATATATAAATATAGCGGAAAAAACATATCCAACTGCCTTTAAATGTGACAGAAGATGGTATTTTAATATCGTTCGTTTAACTCTTTGAGAGATGACAGTGACGATTTTTAGTTCTTGTGTGGCAGTATTCAAAAATTTCAGAGGCAGAGTCCTGACAGCTGAGCAGCGCGACCTGCGCGCCAGGCACCCGGGGTGACACCACACATCCCTGTGGGGTCGGGGAGAGCACAGCTGCTCTGCCTTCCTCTAAAGAAACACAACTTTTTTGTTGTTGTTGATTTAGTAATTCACCAATTGTTTAAAAGGTTACAGAGCCTGATTCTGCAACCCCCTACTTACTGGGTACTTTTTATCCTGGTGAGATCTCCCATAAGTTCAAGGGATGCCATATAGAAACCAGACTGTGTATGGAAACTTCATAGTTGCTCACCAACCCCACACATGTCATTCCTCATGGCTATGGTCCAAGGGATTTTCTAACCTGGGAAACCTGACTTGTGTTGGATACAGTAAGTAAAAGCCTGCCAAATGGCCTTTAGCTTTACTCAGCCATAGCCACCTCTCAGTGATGAACACCACATTGCCTCTGCTTTAGTGTGTGAGGGCCTCTCTCCCAAGGTTTCTCTGTTAATGGCTTATGCTGGAGTCCAGCAGCACATGTAGAGCTGCCCATATTCCTGGCAGAAGGGTGCAGGGTGGCAAGTATTTTGCTGCGCTTCAGCCAAGCATTGGGGTGGCCAGAGAAGGACTTTGTGAGCACTGTGGTCAACAGGAGCCTCCCCACTGGCAACGTGCTACAAACCGGGCTTTAACGTGGTGCTTTTGGGACAATCCTGGTCACCCAGTTGGGAGGGCAGGATCCGACCTGTCTGTAGTCATTGGGCCAGGACTTGTCTTTTCATAGATCATTTGGAAATCACAGTGTTGTTGGGCTTAGGCATTGCCTTCTTTTCATCTCAAATTAATAATCCTGTTGTATTATGCATCTTTTTTGAGTCTGAAGAAAATTAGTGGGTTGGGAGTTGATGAACCTAAGTGTGGATAGTAAATATGTTGATAACCATAGAACATTTTGGGGACGACTCTTCACTTTTCAGCTCAATATCTAGAGCACATAGAAAAGAATTATATTGCATGGACAGAAATTTTTATTTCCCAAGGTATCATGTGCTGCTGGCACAGTTATTTCATAGCAGAGTAGGTGATCCTTCTTTCAGCTTGTCATTTTCAAAAGGCCCGGTTTCTCAGAGGTGGGGAGGGCACATAGGGAGGGACAAGTAAGCAGATTTCTGTTGCTGACTTTCAGAGGGAGCTAGAAGATCTTCTTATAGAGCCTGTGTATCCGTACAGTGATGTTATTGCACATTTCTTTCAAAACAGACATAGTAAATATACTGAAACAATTTCTGCTCATATTTACTGAAGCCAACAAAGTGCTTTCTTTGTCTTTCTCCCTTTCTTTCCAATTTTCTTTTTTTCCCTTGTTTTTGGGCAAGTGGAGCAGACTGTACCAAAGTTAGAGATGAGCCCGAACTGGCACCTGAGACCCAAACACCCACAGAGCTTTGACCTCGAATCTCAGCCTCACACCATTAGCATCTCTTTCCAGGCTCCTTCCGCTCCACCAGGAGCCAGCGCAGCTTTGAGGGTGCAGGATCAGGCCAAGTGAGAGCCTGCCCCCTGAAACCACCCTCAACTCCCCAGCCAGGGGGGACTGTGGACCAAAATCTGCATGTACACATTTTGATTGGGCTCATCATTAACTAATGTACAGAACTGGGAGCTGACAACATCCAGGTTGCACAGCTCTGATTTCTGTAATTTTCCATACAATCACGGAGAATTTGAATACCTCCACACCAGCCTAAAAATGGACCTTCAACTCCTTGAGCCTCTAATATTCTTTTAATCAATGGAAGAATAATTTATGAGTTGTATATAGAGAGTGCATTCATAAATGTGATGATGTATTTTATCACTGATCCAAGATGTCAATATTAGAGTCTATTTTACTTATATTTTAAGCAATTATACTTTTTGCAATTCACTGAGGATCATTTTCAAACTGCTTTAAATATCCATTATAAACAAAATATTTGAAGCGGTTAGAATTACCTTGAACTGTGCATTTCTAGTATGTAATACATATTTAGTTAGCTTGTGCCTTTAGTTTCTTAAAGTTATATTTGTATTATATGCAGGAAATGCACTTTGTATTACCTACAGCTGTGGTTTTTAATACTGCCTTGATTACTGTTGTTCTCCTATTATGCCAAAAGGTCAAAGAGTGAAATGTGTTACAAGTCTGTCTCTGAAAGTAGATTTGGCATTTTCCCAGTTCCTGGGTGCAATCTAAGGTACATTTTAAAATAATATTTCTTGTGAGAATATGGATGTATGAAGAACCACATCACATTACATGACCTGGTTACAAAAGCAAAAAAAAAAAAAAAAAGAAAGAAAAATGCCTTCATCGTAACACTTTCAGAAATTTAGGAAACTAAATATAAATGTTGTGTGAAGATGACAGTGCTAAAGAAAAAAGTTTTTACTGGAAGAGCACCAGAGACTGGAGTCATAGCTACACATGGGCCAGCCAGCAGTGATTCATGAGAACTAAGCAAACAAGTAGCTTTGTACCATCTCGTTCATGAGCAACCTCAGATGGAGGCAGGGAATATTTCAGTCTCCATTTTTTGTTTTTCCTAGTAGTTAGACCAATCTCTCAGTGTTGGTTTTGGTTTGGGGTTTGTCTTGTTTGTTTTGGTTTTTGTGTGTGTGGTGTTTTGAGTTTTTTGGCTTCTTTGTAGTTTTCTTTTTTTTTTTTTCCTTTCTTCTTCCTTTCTATTTTTCTATTTTTTATTTTGCACTATAGCCTAGAGACCCAAATGAGAAAACAAAAAACAGCATGGAAATTTTTACTGCTATTTAGATTGGATAATTTGATGCTAGCATTCTGCACTGCAAACAAGGTTTTGGAAATGGGAAAAAATAAAATAAAATATAAAATAAAATAAATAAAATATAATACCACTGTTGCACACTATCCTGTAGCAAAGTACCTACCATGAGATATATGTGCTATATTTTTTATGAGAGCCAGTGTGTAGAAGTAACGTTTCCTTTGCTTTCATATTTATTTAGCAGATCTAGAACATTTCCAAGGTATAAATATATATATATATATATAGATAGATATCTATGTAGAACATAACCAAATAAATATATATGAACTGGTCAATGTGCATCTCGGTACACACATCCTAGCTGTTTGGTTTGAGCTCTCTAACATCCTCTCAGTTGTACAGTAGCCAGGTAGACATGGCCACTCTTTTTGGCCATGAGTGCTCCCAAAGCCGCTGTGACACCCCAGCCCTGCACTCCCCTGCCCACCAAGCCCCAGCTCTGCCATGGCCAGGGCCCAGGTTGCACAGCGGCAGCAGCTTTCCTAAGAGGAGCAATGGCCATGAGTGCTGCTGGAAGCCAAGGTGCAGTTCCAAAGGGGAAAGCAGTTTAGGCAGAGACGCTCCTGGTTTAGCCTGAGATAAAAGAGACCAACAGATCCCAAGCAGGGTGTTGGCTTACTCGAGGGGACTTGCCTTAGCACACAGCTGATGGGGCACAGTGACCCTCAGATCAGGCTGCCATCAACAGCTGTAAGGGTTTTTCCTGTCAATATTGACTGTTATTTAAACCTCTCCTTGATACAAAACATGACCAGGTTGAAAGCACCCTGACTGCCTGAGGAATTGCTTCTCGGCAGAAACCGGGACGAGTGGAGTCGGACTTGCTGTGGATTTGTCCGGGCATTTGTCACCTGCCATTATTTGTCTAAGGAAACGTGTTTGACAATTTCCAGTTTTTCCTTAGATCTCGTGGTGGACTTTAGCCTTTTAATAAATGTTAGTATATCAGATCGTGTCCTTGACAGTATTTTACTTGTATGAACCATGATAAAACATTAAAATCTTCATACTCATCAGGCAGAAGTGTCTATAAAAGAGGAAGAGAAGCATAGCATACAATATATGTCAAAGTAACGTTCCTTTTTAGCTTTCTCATCAACAGTACAAATGTTTACAATGTATGCCAAGATCTTCACTTTCTGTCTAACACCAGTTAGAGGTTCTGATCTTACAGAAATTGTGTTATAATGGCCTCAGCCTCGTTGCTAGGAAACAATAGATCCCAATTTTTTTATTCCTGCTCTAACTCCTGTGCTGAATAGTGACTGGATACTGTACAGGTTTATGTTATATGGCTGCAGTTAAATGGTCTGATGCATTTTGCTCTGGATTTCAGACCAGAAGCATGCATTTTCTACAAGAACATCCCAGCAACACGCTGTAAATATTGAAAGTTAATATATTATGTGTCGATATTTGAAGAAGAAAGTACTTTGACTATTTCATTTTTTAAAAATAAAGGTGCAAACTGATGGTGTCTGTCATTGTCTTTGTATCATCTATTTGGGATGTTCTGGTCATGTCAGTAAAAGGTGCTTCCATACAGCTCAATAAGGGCTTTAGACATTATTGGTTGTTGAGAAGTTGGGGAGCAGAGGGTTGCTAGCAAGATTTAATGTTACTTCTGAGTCGCCAGAGTTTCTGTGTAGAGCTCTGCAGGTGAAATCACAGGCAGTATCTGTGCACAGCTTATTACATTTCATCAGAACAAATGTGAGAGAGAAAAAAAATCTGCTAAATGCCTTCACACTGCTGAGACCTGAGTGGGTGAAGTCAGTGGTGATAGGCGGCGAACAAAGTTGAAGTACCTACCCAGTTTGTATGTTTGAAGTACCTGCCTCAAATAAATGGTGATAAATGACTGCATGAAGCAAATGTGTGCATGTGAGGAAAAATAAAAAGCCCAGCACATGCAGCAGAGAGGAGACAGGAACCAGAGGGGCAGAAGGACTGTTAAAGGCTAATGGAAAGGCTATGTGGTGAAAAACAGATTGGAGCAGCTAGCTGGGCTGGGCAGTATCCCAGCGTGAGGGCGGAGGCTGGAAGGGCTGTGTTGGATGGATAAGAGACAAGCAAGCCAAAGGGGTGCTCTGGTAGAAAAGGAAAAAAAACCTAACCTGGGAGACAGTAGTGATTTAGTACTGCAGGAGGTCTGTTGCTGCTGTGGACAAGCACTAAGCTTAGCAGAGGCCAAACCAGAGCTGTGGTAGGATTAGTCGCTGCCGAGGAGCAGCATCACCTTTGCTGGGGATAAGGCAGAGCAGGGGGCAGGGGAGGAAACACAGCATCCCTGTGCTGAGCTGCAGAACAAGCTGTGAGAGCTGGGGCTGTGGCAGACAGGGGATGGGATGGCTGGGGCAGGCAGAGCAGAGCACCCACGAGAGGCTGCATCCTGGCAGGGCTGGTGGAAAGGAAGAAGACATTGTTTGTTGAAGTCATGCCTAGAAAATCCAGCTAGTGCTGCTCTCTAAAAGTATCTGTAGCTCTTCACACCTAAGTCAATGCATGAAATCTGTATCATTTCCATATTACTGTTCCCATAACCAAGCATTGACTGCTTGTCCCACAGGTACCCTGAGCCTCTCTCTCTCTCTGTTTCCACCTTATTTAAGCCTACAGCAATTCCGGACCCTTGGGTACCCAGAAGAAACAACACAAACAATTCTATGTCTTAATAATTTACATCAGAAACTGAAACAACATTCTCAGCTCTAAACAAAAATGGCATCTTCTGGCCTAGTTTCTGTATTTAATAGAAGAACAATGCACTGCTAGAGTCATCCACAGTCAAACCAGTTATCCTCAGCTCACTGCACCGCAGAGCGGACGCACGGCTGCTGTTCCTGTGCTGCAGGATTTGCACATGCAGCACTGACAGTCTCAGCCTTTGCTTGAAGGACCTTTCTATAGGAAACAGCCCTCGGGCAAAGTGCTTCCCACTACATTTATCCGCGCTGTGCTGCAATCATCTGCCACGGACAATTTCCGAGCACACTCTTTCCTGCTCCCAGGAGAGGCCAGGTAAATCAGGAGCTTAGACCCAGCACTTAGAAAGCAAAAGGGCTTCTGCAAGAAGCCTGGGGGAAAACACACACACACTCACAAACACACACAGCACCCAACAGGTTGTTTTCAGGGAAGGATGATTTTCAGGAGCAGAAAACCAGAGAAGAATGGCCAGGGACCAGCCATCACAGGCACTCAGCAAGCCAGGGTACCTTTAAGGCACAGACGAGGTAAAGGGGCAAGGGCACAAGTGACAGCAAAGCAATGTGTGAATACAGATGTTGTGCTCTGTGCTGGTGGTGAGCAGCTCAGCACCTCCATGGCTGAAGTTTGCTGAATTATGTAAGGATTTAGAAAAACAGCTTGTAAATATTTTATTAGAGAGTAAATCATTCTGGATCTGCCACTGCATGGCCTTATCCTAAGATCCCTGTTTCAACCAGCAAGCATATGTAATAGGAAGGTGCAGAGCAACACAACAGTGTAAAATGTGATTAGTCTCAAATGGAGAGAAACTGAGTAATGAACTTGAATTCTCACAACTTTGCAACAGCACTGGTTGCTCTCAGTTATTCAGTGCATTGCTTAAGCTTTAGAGTGTGGAAACTACAAATTTTGTGCATCCAGGCAGTGGCAGCCAGCGCTGCTGAGTTACAGGGTGAGGCGACTGGTGTGATGGGAAAGCAAGTCAGTGGGGGTCTCATGGTACCACTTCTGGAGCTGTATGAATGACAGACCCACAGCCCACCCAAGGCAAGGTACATGTTAATGTAAGCAATTTTCCCAAGGCTCTAAAAGGTGTCCTGCCCAGTTCTGTATAAATGCCATCCAGAAAAAAAGCAGAGAGTCCAAATTTGCAAAATTAATAACTAATTATTAATTAGTAACTAATATTTGAGTAAAAAATATATTATACTTGAGAGTACAAAAAGAAAAAAAAAAAAAGACATTACACTATCTAATAGTTGATATTTTTTAATCTTTCCAGATCAAAATTTAAAAAAAAAAAAATCAAAAGATTCTGAAACTTAAAGCTTCTACATTTTGAGCTAGAAAACTCATGGAGTTGTTTTAACTATCATAGAAATTGTTCTAGTCGAGAGCATGAACTAAAGGAGACACTGGAAGACATGGTTACGTTTCACTTCAGGAAATGTCATCATTACGGGTGCAGGAAGAAGTCATGGCCTTCATTTCTGCCTAAGAAAAATAAGCACAAAGATATGAAAGGATGAACACTGCAAGAAAACCGATAGATCAGAGGATTCATAACTACAAGAGCAAGGGTGTTGGTATGGGAAAGTATCCACTGCTGATACACTACCCAAGAATACATAATCAAAATCCATTTTCTCATCACACGGACAGACACATCCCTAATGAGCACCTGAGTGCCAGCATTTCCACAGTACCAAAGCTTTTAGCATTTTAGCATTGCCTAAAACCCCTCCCTCATAACCCATTCAGGTCAAAGATGATTCTAAGACCTCTATCCCTACCACCAAGGATGGCTGTGCTCAGCCACAGCAGAGGCTGCCTTCACCCCGTGCGTACCTGGGGAGGGCTGGGCTTTGGCGTGGTTGATGACTGGGTGCTGCAGGGGCGTCACGATGCCTTGGTCAGGCTTCTGGAAGGCTGAAATGAGGTTGTGCACTTTCCGAAAGAGCCTCCGGTGGACGCCAGGTGCTGTCTGCAAGGCCAAAGGGTGAAAGGTGAGAGGTGATGCTGGGTGCCCAGCATCTGTGCTGGGTTTGGGGCACCAGTTCAGAAGGCTTGTTCTCAGAAATGCAGGCAGCCACCAGGGCAGGAGCCAAGCCCTTCCCTTGTACTCCCTCATGTGCAAAACAGGAATGACTCCGTGAGCCATCCCTCTCCTTTCCCCATCACATCACAGCCTCCCTGTCCTAAGAGCGGTCTCCAGCAGTGTGGTTATATAAAACCAGAACAGGGACAATTTTTTAATCATTACATTTGTTAGGCAAATTCCTTAGTGATCTTTCACTATTCTGATCCTGATTTATTGCAGCCAGTGATTTAACTTCCAGCCTAGGGTTTGTCAATAAGATGCTTCCACCCTGGAAACTCCAGTAAAACAGTTTAGGGTTACCTGGCACTTGCTGAGAAGGCCCTTACACCACTAAATTCAGGCATGGACACAGCCTCTTCACAAGCTTTTCTCTGAGCGTTCAATGCTGGCTTACGTTTGTTGAGTATTCCTGTCAATGCTTTGTACAAAGGCAGCAGCAAAATGTTACCCATTCAATAAAAGTGGGAGTAATTCTCTCTTTCTACTTTAGCATCTTTCTGAACACTGTGAAATGAAACTGTCTGTTTTTAATCAAAAACCCAGTGGTTCTGTTAAACCTTCAGGGAGTTTTCATAATAAATCCTCCCCACTATAGTCACGGGAGGGCAAGCATAGGTCTTGCCAGCATAGGCTCACCAGAGGGATGCTGCTCTCACCCAGCAGTCGTGGGTTCAATCCAGCCCCACTGGCACCAGCTGGAGGCTTTACACTGGCTGGGATTTTACCAGCGCTGTTTCAGTTTCCCTCATCGTCCTTGAAAGATGAGTGTGATGGGAGCTTGCCCAGAGACTGACCAGTCACAGGGATGGAATAAGAGTCAGGAAAGCACCAGCTGCAGCTCAGAGGGACATTTTGTGGGAATAAGTTGGATTTAGTCTGCTGTTTCTAACAACAGCTGAGTCCAGCATGATCACAGAATCACAGAATGTCAGGGGCTGGAAGGGACCTCAAAAGCTCATCCAGTCCAACCCCCTGCCAGAGCAGGATCTCCTATACCAGATCACACAGGAATGCATCCAGGCAGGTTTTGAATACCTCCAGAGCAGGAGACTCCACAACCTCCCTGGGCAGCCTGTTCCAGTGTTCTGTCACCCTCACAGGGAAAAAATCCTTCTCATGTTTACACAAAACTTCCTATGCCTCAGCTTCCACTCATTGCCCCTTGATCTGTCATTGGACATCACCTAGCAGAGCCTGGCTCCATGCGCCTGGCACTCACCCTTCACATATTTATAAACATTTACGAGGTCACCTCTCAGTCTCCTCCAAGCAGCAGAGCCCCAGTTCCCTCAGGCTCTCCTCATAGGAGAGATGTTCCATTCCCTTAATCATCTTTGTGGCTCTGTGCTGGACTCTCTTAAGCAGTTCTATGTCCCTCTTGAACTGGGGGGCCCAGAACTGGACACAGTACTCCAGATGTGGCCTCACCAGGGCAGAGTAGAGGGGCAGGAGAACCTCTCTCGACCTACTGACCACAGCCCTTCTAATACACCTCAGAATGGCATTGCCCCTCCTGGCCACCAGAGCACACTGCTGGCTCATGCTCAACCTCCCATCAACTAGGACTCCCAAATCCTTTTCCTTTTCACTGCCTTCCAACAGGTCAGTCCCCAACCTATACTGATCCCTGGGGTTGTTCTTTCCCAGGTGCAAGACTTGCCCTTGTTAAATTTCATTAAATTTCTCCCTGCCCAACCCTCCAGCCTGTCCAGGTCTGGCTGAATGGCAGCACAGCCTTCTGGTGTGGCAGCCACTCCACCCACTTTGGTGTTATCAGCAAACTTGCTGACAGTGCATTCTGTGCCCTCATCCAGGTCATTGATGAGCATATTGAACGGAACTGGACCCAGTACTGACCCCTGTGGGACTCCACTAGTTACAGGCCTCCGACTGGACTCCATCTCATTGACCACAACTCTCTGGCTTCTTTCCTTCAACCACTTCCCAATCCACCTCACTACCTGATCATCCAGACCACAGTGCCTCAGTTTAGCCAGAAGGATGCTGTGGGAGACAGTGTCAAATGCTTTACTGAAATCAAGATAAAACATATCCAATGCGCTACCATCATCAATCCACCTGGTTATGTTCTCATAGAGGCTGCCAGGTCAAAGATGACTTCCCCTTGGTAGAACCATGTTGACTGCTCCTAATGGTTCCACTGTCCTTGATATGCCTAAGGACAGCACCGAGGACAAGTTGCTCCATTACCTTTCTGGGGATGTAGGTGAAGCTGAGTGGTCTATAGTTAACTGCGTCCTACTTCTTACGCTTTTTAGGTCTTAGCAACACTTACTTAAAGGTTTCTGTTTACTTAAGGAAAGGGCTGGTATCATGCGTCTGTACCCAGCACCCTTCCTTGTAGAGGGTGTATTAAGAGTCCTGGGCCTCCGGGATATTTATGCTGTGAAACACAAATAAGGGTTGCCTAAAATACAGCAAGGGAAAGCCCAAGACTCATCTTGGGAAACCTGGGAAACCAGTGGAGGTCATGGGGGAGGAGTAGTAGCAGACCTGTGTAACACCACAACAATCTTGCTGCAGACACTGATGTTACCTGAGGCCAAAGTAGGCTGCAGCATTGCTCAAGTAATTTTCCTCGACAAGTGGAGGTCCCAGCATGCTCTCTGAGGCAGCGATGCTCACCTTGGCATGCTGGATGAATTACCACCCTCACCACATCCCAAAACCCCTGCTATGTGGGCATTGGAAATATATAGGTGCTCCCAATGCTTTAAAGGAACCAGTGAGCAAATTCTTCCCAGCACCATAGCAAGGGTGACACAGATAATTATACACTCCGCAGTAATGTGAGTCACTTTTACTCCTCACTCTGCTTCTGAGTAACTCCAGGAATCAGCCTTGCCTTCCAGACCACTGCAGTCACTTCTGTCATAATAATGGCCAAGTCATTATGCCTGTCTAGAAATTATTTAATGTTTGTAATCAGTGTTCATTAATGGGCAAACAGAAAGCTAATTATGAATTAGCACACGAAGTACATCCAAAGAAAGAGACCTTAATAAAAGAAATACAGGTTAGCAACCCGATTGCATCAACCCAAATAGCTGTCTGTATTGCAGATGATGTTATTCTACATTTGACTGGCCAGTCTTTTATCAGATGAGTGAAAATGTATTTTGCATCAAGTTTTGGCTACCCTACATATGTTTTGCACCACTGATGAATTAATCCAGAGAGAAATTAAAACACTGTAGATTGAAAATAATTTCCTTACTAATCTGACATTCGTGGTACATGGGACAGAAGGGAACTGATTGTGCTTGTCAAATTATAAAACCACAATATTTTTGCCATTTAAAATGATGCAAAATAATGCAGTATTGCATTATGCAACAGACAGAAGGTAACAGTGAATTAATTTACGAGTTCAAGACTGTCAGAAGTGGCACCAAGGCATCTCAGTGATGGGCACACTCGAGATTGATTACCTTCAGCGAAAATCAAACCGTGCAAGAAACATGAATAATTTGAACACATTTCATCAAATCAATACAAGGATCAAACAGGATGCAGAAATTTTCAGAACAGAAAAGAGAAATACACACCTCAGCACTCCAGGATCCAGCTTCTGTCCTGGACACTCTGTAGGTAAAAACATAACCTTGATGCCTGTGAAAAAAATTAATCACCAAGTGTTTATTACTCGTTTCTACTGTCTGGTTTCACAATGGGTACATTCTGTTGTGTGGAAGTCAGTTCATCTGCTAACCTTTCCTTAAAAATTAATTCACCCATAAAGGCTCTCGGTAGATAAAATAAAGCTGAGGTGCAGGTCAGAAGCAGTGTTCAACCCACTGGGTTCCTTCTGGATAAAAGAAATTGGCCTAACTCAAACCTACTTTGGCAGTGTTCACTTATTCTACATTAAGTTACAGTGCTTTCATTTCTGTCTCAGCATTTTAAAATTTTTTTTTCAGTGATCTCCTTTTACTGACACACACCAGACATACTGTTCATGGGAAAAGAGAAGGTGTATTATTGACAGATAGCATTGTTGTATTGTGGTTGATTCAAATGCAGATGTTCCCAGAAGCAATAGCATGAGTGTCATTTATATGGCAAGCTAGACCCATAGATGTCAGGTGAGTTACTCTTTGCCTTGCCTATACATTCCTAATTCTCATATAATGTAAAAGGACACTTACAAGAGTGTGGAATCTTTCTTCTTTTTAAATCTGAGTCTTTTGAGAATGAGGAGTCATAAGCTAATAACACAAGATATACTCATGTCTGGAGTCAGTCTTGCTTCTCTTAGAACCCAACACCTTGCACTATTTACATGGTAGACATTACAGCAATATTTAACATTTTAACCCAGATGCAGAGAAAATTGATAATAGTGTCATGAGTGCAACACTAGCTTAGATTATATCAGATAAGAAATATTGCATTTCATACTATACAGATATACATAAATACACAGCAGGAGTTTAGGGACCATTCCCTCTTTCAGCATTAATTATTATGAAAGCAGAAAAAGACTGTATTTCTTTCCAATTACACATGGCACAGTAGTAGATACTCTACAGATAGCAGAGACCATCAACGACACAGATACCACATGATTGCAATTACTTATGTTCCATGGCATGGCTCCTGGATAAACTCTTGTTAAAAAGTCACTACAGCAACCTTTGCAAAGCAGTGTCTGATATAATTTACCCAAGCAAGAAGTTGTGAACAGCTGTCACACTGCTACAACCCTGCCAAGTGGGAGCAGCAATGCCTGCTGTGATTTGAAAGCTCTCCCCTCAGCACTCAATTTCCACTATAATGAAATACGGGGGTGGAAAACACAAAGATGTTCCCTCCCACCAGGTCTGCTGCAAGGATGAACTTGCATGCAGCAGCTGAGACACTGCATTCCTCCTCCTCAGGTATAGGAATGTGGCTGACACAGCCTCACCATCCCACCACAACTTCATCCACATCTTCTTGGGAACCAAGAGAGTATTTCTCCCGGAAACATGCCTTTCTGCCTGGCACCAGATGGACATGAAAAGTGGCCAATCATAGTCACTTCATGGAAACCAAAGCCACCACTACCCCCACTTCTTCTCCCAGCAAGCTCAACTTGGTACAGGCCATCAGGGATTTGGATAGGTCCAGAAAGAGCTTTAGGGAGAAAGTATAAGCAACGTGCTGTGGCTGCGGGACAAGGGAAGGACAAGGGAGGACAACATCGTCATCCTGCCCGTGCCACACCACTGTTACCAGTGGTGTTGGGGGCCACAGCTCAAACCCATTTGCTTAGAGGCACATTCCTCTAAGCTACTAGATATGTTCATGTTCAGGGAATCCAATATCTCCCATTAGGGCTGTCAGACAATCTTGTACCATCTCATCCTTTCCAAAAACCTCTGAGAGCCGTGCCTGCATTGTCAGCTTTTCATGGGTAACTGATGTGCACATTCATCCATTCTTTCTGGCTGTCCCAAGGGACTTTCCTGCACCTACGTATGTAGCACATCAGCCACAGCTACAGAAACTAGTGGTTTATGTGCCATAGTGTACTGGGAAACATCAGAGGGGTTCTGGCATTTTGTCTCCTCGCTTTGAAGTGGGTATTTGATCATCTCCAGAGCAATTTTTCTTTCAAGCCTCAAAAGCAACAGAATTCATATGTAAAAATCTAAACCTCTTTCTTGCTTCCTATCCTTAATAATACACTGTGCATATTACCCATGATTGTTCTTGGTTGTCCCAAAGCATTCATTTCAGTCTCTTTAAAATCTGATTTTTCCACAAATGGCTCAGATGTCCAGAAGCTACCATCTCTTGTTTCTTTCATCATTTTCTGCACTGAAGAGATTGCATGACTTGAAGCTTTTGAGGGGCTGGGGTGCTGCCCTGACTCTGAAATGTCTGATGGCTTTCAGCTCTCTGCCGGAAGGGTTTACTAGGCTGAACAAATTGAAAAATAGAGGTCAGATAAAGTAATACTCAGGGCCGAAGCAGGGTGAAGTCTGAGATACACACCTGTCTTGCATTCTTCAAAAACATTCCTCTGTAAAACACTTCAACCAAGCCCAGAGAAAGCGCAAAGGATGGCTCAGATTATAAATCCATGAGATACAGGAAAAAAAGGAACAAGCGTTTGAGAATGTGGATGTTTTGAGCACAGTGTGGAGAGTGGAAGGAGTATAACATCACTGTCACAGCCTTGCAATGGACAAGTGAGATATCTCCACTCCCACAGCAAGCAGAATTGTTTTTCCCCTGAGGAAGAAAGACTGTAGAGCCTGAGGGGGTTCACTGTGTTTAAGCTGAAGAATCCAGTGTTATTATTTGCTGCTGGCTCTGAAGCCATCAGTAAACACAACCATGTGTAGATGAAGATGACTGGGGACCACCACATCGTCTTCCAAGGAAATTCACTAAGGAAGGAGGACACATTTCCTTAAGAAGGTGAACAGCTAAAGCTTCCCATCTAATTGCTTTCAACTGGGACTTTTGTTTCCACAAAATGAATTGCAGCTCTTTTGATAAGTACTCACCCAACAAATAAGATCTTATCAAAGTTTGCTGTTCATCAGCAGAAACTTACTCATTACCACGTCACAGTGATTTTTACCTTCCATGTTCCAGTGACATGATTTTGCTGAGCAAAGTTCTCTTTACTGATACATGGGCACAGCCTCCCATGAGAAAGGTTTTTAAGATTTAAACTTCCCAGCTGAGAGCAGTGTGGACTGAAGGAAGATCCAGGGGTTTCTCTTAAAGGAAAAATGAACACTGAGGTTGTGCAGAACATTGGTTTCCAAAGAGCGAAACACAACACTTGGCAAAAGCAAGTGGAAAAGTGCTTCTACTTGAGCTTAGGTCTCAGGAGATAAGAAATTCCCTGGCCACCATGGGGAAACAGCTCAGTTTTCTACATTTTACTCAATTCATGGCAGAAAAAAGGCTTCTAATGTGTCAAAATGTTTCTATGTGTGGTGCAGTCACGTAGCTAAAGCTCAGACTCAAACACCATGTGGCCTTAGCCACTTGAGGCCTCTCATGTAGTTTATGCTTTGAACACATTGCCTGGTGAGATTCAGGCCAGGTCCACCTCTCAGTGCCCTGAACTCCTCTGCTGGACACAATTAACAGGAAATGGACACATGTCACTGGGAGAATTTCAGAGCACATGGTTACGGTGACAGTGGGGTAGCAACGTATCTTGGATGAAGGCCAGCTCTTGACACTCAGGCAAAGATCTAATGAAGGACTCTCTCGTCACTTCATCTGGCCCAAGGACAGTCGCAAGACTCTCTCACAGTTGCAAAGCTCCTCTTTCATGCCAGTGAGGCTCAAGGGACAGGAGCAATTGTGAATTAACAGCTTGATGAATGAGGCCCTATAAATCTTTGATCAAAGAAAAAAGACGCCAAAATGCTGATAAGGGGGAGCAGAAAACAGCCTTCACTGTAAGAACACTATTGGACAGCATTCACAAAGGAGAGTTTGGTCACCACTGATGATATTTTTATGTTATCTCACTTATTTTTTCATCTCCATAACAAAGGGTATATTGTACCAGCTGGGAACTGGACTAGCACTGTCTCTGTGCCAATGATACAAAGCTGGGAAAACTTTGTCAAAGGAAAATGTAGAAGAAGTTGCTATTAAAGGAAATGGTCTGCTTTATATTACAGGGTTTTTTGGTGTTCTTTTTTTTTTTTTAATGGCTAGATAATCCCTCCCAAAGAGCTACAAAGGCATCGTTCACAGATGACATACTGAGACAGCATCTGTCTACCCGTTACTCTCCACTCCTCCTTTGCAACTGTGATCAGACTTGTTAAAGCCACGTTTACTTTAACAGGTGAGTAATTACAATCTTCTGCACCACTGAAATAGCCAGAGGACAGCAGCTGCACGCTGCAGATTAAAATTAACCATGACATTGCAGCTGCACGGTATATTTTTAAATCATTTCCAAATGTTTTGTATCTGAGTTGGGAGATCTTATTAAACTAATTTGTATTCATTTCTGGGTCCAGCATGGAACAAATACAATGGGAGAAAGATGGAGAAAGAGGGCAAAGCCATGTCAGCAAAAAATGCCATCAATTTATTCCTCTTTCTACAGCTTTCTCTTCTGCTGTCTACATGCTGTATCAACTAGTTCTTCTTACCTGGTACATTTGCATCCCGATCCTACCTTGGAATTTCACTTCACAATATCATTTAAGAACCAAACAATGGTGTGGGCTACAAACACGCTCAGGTTCTTAGGACTTTGCCACATCTCAGCCTTTCATACTGCTTTTTTTTTTTCCCTTAAGTGTTCACTTTAACCTTATTTAGGAATGGAGAATACAGAAGCATCAGAAAAGGGGACATGCTAGAAAAAACAATGATTTTCCCCTTTAAAAACCCCTGATCTTTCAGTTGCTGTGTCTTTTCCCCAATGTTTAGAGTAAGACATCAAATTTGTTGGAAGGAAATTGTATCTCTTGCAGCCTCTGAGAAAGCAGTGGTGGTTGTCTAGGCTGCAAGAAAGAGGCTTTCTAAAAATTATTAGCAGTTGTAGCTGTACCATGCCTGGTCTGGGTGTATGACGGGCACTCAGATAAGCAGCATCCATGATCTCAAGTCACAGGTGTTCTGTGGACGCTTCCTGGCCTGGATTAGTAGGGAGAGGGGGGGGAAAAAGGAAGGTAATTTAGATTGAGCATTTTGGAAAGGAACACTGGGACTAGGCAGGGTGGATGTGGAAGGAGATCTGTGTTTATGCAAGGTGGGCAAGGAAAGAGCAATGAAAATACGAGGTAGAGTAAGACTAAATGAGTAAGGAAGGGGATATAGATGCATGGTCCCTTCCAGGAGACAGAAGTGTCAGCTGCCGAAATGACAAAGCGGTCAAGCAAGCTGGTGACTTTCACTTGTCCCTTTTTCTTTCTTCTTTCTTTCTCCTTTAAAATGAGTAACTTTCTGCTCAGTTTATTAATCACGGAGAGGCCAGAAGTTTTGTTATTTAACATAGGAGAAAGAACTATTTAATCTTACAGCTCCTCACCCTGCCTTAGAATTTGCATTTTCTGGTTGACAGGCAGGCAGGTTCTTGTGTATTTAGGTCTTGGACATACGATCACGGTATAGCAACTTAGCAATTACCACCCATCAGCTAACCCAAGCTGAAGAAATAGAATTCACATTGAGATGATGTGCAAGACACAAGCTTTATGTCAGCAAGAGTGAATAAAATAGTTTAAATCTGTGTTCACAACATCTAAAAAGTCCAACAGTTACTGTAGCTTAATTCACAGCATCATTCTATACACACCTGCTCGAGTTTACACTTCTGTCACTGACTTCCCTACCAGCACTTCTTGTGGTTAAAATTTGCCCATGATACTGAATCAGGACCCAATATTTGCTTGCCATAATTCTGCAACATTATGAAGCAATTGCATTATCTTGATATTTCTCTTCTGAAATTAGCACAGGCTTGAAAGAGTGAAATGTCCCTGAATTCGCTCACAGATTTCTGTGAAAGATTGTCAGCATCTTCACTGCTTGAACACTCCCAGCCATCTGTAGAAATGCCACTGATTTGCCTAATGGGCAAGCATGGAGCCTTTCTGAGCAGAGCTTCTTTTGGTCTGGCACAAGGAGATGTCAGCCAAAAGCAATGTCTCAGAGAGTAATTTCTTCAAATTTGGAAATAAAATGAGAATTTATTCAAATTTGAGATGCTAAATAGAAGGAAAGTATTTTTCTAATGGGCCATGGATAATCATGTCCTCCAGAATAGTATCTTACAAAGGCACAATCTCCTGAAATAAGATTATCTGGTGAAATTTCTTTCAACACTTTAGGCAAGACTTACAAGAACTACAGTAGATAAAGCTCTGTCAATAGCTCTGTAAATGTTATGCTGTCTCTCAGATAAAGGTAGGCAGAGTCTGACCATAAAATCCCTGAACCTGAAATCCTAAATTCAAACAAATCCTCAAAACTCAAGCCTAAAATCCAAGAGTAGAGCTAATCTAGGGTCTGTTATGTAATGATTGCCCCCATTTACAGATTGGTTAGTGTAGCTGCTCCCTACCATTCAGGCTGTCTAACCTTTCTAACATTTTTCCAAGAAAAGCCATCGGAATATTTGAAGGTCATTAGCCAAGATATTCTCAGGAAAGATGAAGCTCATGCTGATTAGCAGGTAGCTGAAATACTCCCCTCATCAGAATTTACTGTTGTGCTGTGGAAGACTTTTTTTTCAAAGCTGAAAATAGGGCGTGATATTTACAACAGCAGCCTTGACTTGAGGGGCTCCTCCTCAGAGAGAGGCTTTGGTTCCAAATTACATTTTAAATTATGATGATGATGATGATGTGTGGTGTTATAATAAATTCAATTAATCTGCCATTTCTACCAAAACTATTACATGGGAAACAAAAGAAATGCTAACGTGAAGCTGGCTCGTGATCCCGTGCTGTGCCTTCACGCTGTACAAGTGATGCATCTGCTGCATCACCAAGTTTCAGCACGTTGCCTGAACTTGTGCCCTGTGGTTATGGTGATAGAAAAAAGAGCACAGATAAAATCTGACAGGACTGCAGCCTATCCCAGTCACCATCACTATTAATTTAAGAGCTCTAAACAAATTTCTATTCCAGCTTTTGATTACTCTCCAGAAATTGAGTGCAGCATAGTACATGAATGGCTGGTTTCAAACAAATAATCTGAACATACAGTTTGGCAACTGTGTCATGTTTTAGCTTACCTAAGGGTCTGAATCAACTACTAACATTCCAAATGTTTCCAAGTATACAAATTTTAAGACCCAAACTACCAATGCTTTATCTTTGCTAATTCAGGCACGAACTGCTCATGAAGGAAAGTGGTGATTTTGGCACTCTCAGGCACTTTATTTAAGCATTCTGCAGGCACAGTTTAAGAGGCTGCTTCTCAAACCAGGCACTGTTGTTATGTCCTGTGTCCCCCACAGATTTCATTAGAAGCAGTGTGCACGCAGGATTTCTAAGGGTGCTAAAAACATCAAATGGGGTATTGAGCAAAGAGGAAAGCAGACCAGTAAAGAAAGCTCCCAGAAACAATCAGGGTTTGATACTAAAACCATGGTGTGCCATGCGCAGTTTAACAGGTTTAACTTTTTTTTTAAGTATACTCAATTCTTCTAGCCCAGTTTCTTAAGCAGCAAAAGGCTTCTTGCTTTTCAATGCAGTCCTAAAAAAATTTCCAGGAAAAGATTGTGCTTCTCTGTTGCCACATGAACAACAGAACATGAACAACACCCTGAAAGCACATTATCGTTTTAATCACGGTGTTGATACAATGAAGATCTTGGGGAACATCTGATATTCAAAAGATTTGCCAAAATCTTCAGGTAGTGCCTCTGTTTGTAAGACTTCCAGGGGACAAATCAAAACCTTTCTACCTGTGATGGTTTGGGAGTTACCCACCACCACCACCCCAAATTCACGCAGACTAGACTTAGTCAGCTGGAAGTTAAGGAATGAAGCTTTATATTCACAGCTTAGCACAATATACAAGCAGGTATTTACAATGTATTACAAATATTTACAGCTATATACAGAAATATACAAGTCAAAAGTAATACAGAAACACAATACCCCTCCCAGAAATCTGAGTCCCCAGGAGGGCGTCCCAACCACCCTCCCACCTTCTTTCTACCCTTCTACCTTATCCCAGAGTCTGCCTTATGTGCAAGGTGAGTTGGAAGGATCAGCAAGGGGGGTTAGAAGCAGAATGATTAGTTGGGTTACACAGATTCCAGCTCAAAGTGGTTAATAGGGCAGAAACAAGGGAGAAACAGACACTGACAGACTGTCTTATCTATGTTTGTGGCCTTATTTTTATACATCTCAGCAAACCTATGAGTGAGGTAGACATCACCATTGTTTTCTTTTCACACTCTATAATCTATTTTTTCTCATTAAAATATTCCAATTAGCCTCAAACACTACTCCATGCATTGCTTAGTTGTGGTCCTAAGATATTTATGAAAGAAGTCTTCATGCTTAGCCGCAGTCACAGCGAAAAGCAGTCTCTCTTTGAAGGTTTGCAGACATGCCATGTGTACACCATGACTTTGGACAATGGAGAGCGAGATTCAAGGAAGATAAAGCAGTACTCTAAGAGAAACAAAGAGAGAAAGCAGAGTTTTGTAGCCAAACACTCCAACAACAGGGTCCTGCCGGATGCAGTTACCCATCTCTGTAGGTCAGGTTTTATGCTGCTACCTGTCTCTTTTATGTGTGCCCTGTAAAATCAGTGTCAGTCACAAGGGATTCATGAAGTCTTTGACTCCTTTCCTTTTTAAAGGTCAGGGCTCCACTTTTTAATTGGAAAAGCAAAAGGCGAATCAGCCTGACTGTGAATGCTGCTGCCCTGACTACCTGCCTTAAGAGACTCAAAGACTGCCAAAATACATTAGGGCTTTTCAGGGGCGCCTGGGGGTGGGGGTGACATTACAAATTCCTGCAGTTTCTTGGGGAAAGGAGGCATTGATAGAGCCTAAGGGATGCAGTGGCCATCACAGGACTTACCAGTAACTGTATTTGGTGCTGGAAGTGCAGAGCAGCCGCCTATGTGAGTTCAAACTGATGTCGTCCATCCAAATATTTATCATCCAAATATTTGTCTAATGACTTTTTTGATAAATATTTCCTTTAAAACTCTTCATCAGAACTACACCTTTAAATTTTGACACCTCCTTTCTTCTCCTATGGTAAAAAGAACCTAAGAAGGCTTGGAGATGGAGAGCTGGGGGCATGGTTTTAGATTTGTTTTGTTTTAGTTCTCCAGGGAAATGCGGGGAGAGAGGAAAGAAGACAGACTGAACATGCTTTGATATTGGAAAGCTGGACGAGCTTTTCTCTTTTTCTTTTGTAAGAGCAATAGAAACATCACTGGCAGCATGAAACAGTGGCACTTCTCTTAGAAACTGCCATTGGAAAGACGTAACTTTTTTTTGTTTAGCTTTGATACTTACTGTGATATATCTAACATCTGACCAGCTTTGTTCCTCATGTTTCAAAGATTACCTCAGTACTTCCAGTAAATACATTACTTTCCAGTAAATCCTGATATACCTGGATACTCCTAGAATTCTTCAACACAACATCTGAACCAAAATGTAAATTTCTAAATAACTATGTTATTCCTAATAATTTCCATTAGGTATTTAGAAGGAAGCCTAAAACTAGCAGAGAAACACTTACTCTTTCTCTTATTTTCCTTTTCTTAAACAGTGCATATAGCAGCTACATGTTTGCCTCAGTCTTTACCAAAGCTCTGACGCACATACATGCTTGCCACCGGTTTTGTCTCTGTGCATGATGTTCAAACAGGAATGTGTTGAGTTGTGTCCTTTGGTTTATTCTGCCAAACACAGGCTTAACATCCTCCATTGGATGCACATCTACATCTCTTGTACCTTCCCTGCTAGCTCCTCCAATCTCTCCACTCAAGTGCTCTGTTTTGGTAAAGTTTTGCCTGTGAAAGCATTTTTCTGGTTTATGGACCACAATTTTTTTCATTTCCATTGCCATCTTGAGTGCAAAACTGTTTCCTGACATCTTTATCATAACTGCCATCAAGGTTATTGTGTGATATGTTGCCTACTGTATGTGCTATTTCCTACATAATGCTCTGAATTGAAATGTTAAGAAATATTGGAACCAACACCTGCCTCTAGATTTTTCAGCCACCCTCCTGCCTATATCATATCATACTCACCATAACATTTTTCATTTATTTTCTCATCTAGATTTAGCCAAGATGCTATTGAAAATTTCCCTTATTAAGAAAAAAAAAATAAAAAATTAAGGATCTATATTCTGTAACAAGCCCACATAGAATTCACCAGTAGTACTTTTTGCTTTTATCCCTTTGCTTATATCTATATATCTATATATCTATATATCTATATATCTATATATCTATATTTGGACACAACATAACATGAAGACATGTGGTCTACAATTTCCAAAATTATGTAGGGTTCTGCTACTTACTGAAGGCTCTTTTTTTTTCCTTCAGAGACTGCAGAGCTTTACAGTTAGCAATCCTTTCTGCTCTTCCTATTGTCATTTTATATCTTTTACTCCATTCATGATGTTTCTTTCAAAGGATGTAAATCACCACTAATACAGCAAAAAGTCCCCACTGATTGTGTGCAGATGAAAGACCTTGTTATGTAACTACACCCTGATTTAGACTAATGGCAGACTAGTTTTAGAATTCTCTACTTTATTCAGCATTGTAACATTCTTCCTGACCCTTTTTCTGATACCTTAGTATTTCACCTGCACTGTAAGACTTCTGAGAGTTAAGGAGATATATCATCATTTCCTCCAATGGTTATTTAAAAGAGATTCTGCTTTTATTGCTTATTCCCATCACAGAAATCATAGCACTCCTTACCTCTTGCGATATCTATTCCATTTTCATTTTAACTCAAGATGCTTCTCGTTTCTCATTTTTCAGCTAGCTGTTAAGGTGTTTGTTAGCAGTAGTGCCTATCTTGGTTCACCTTCTGATTTCATGAGAGAAGAAAAAATACATCTTGTGCCACAAAGATCTTCCTCAAAAGAAGGTTGTGTATTTCTAGATTGCCTATAACCTTCTTACATGTCTCCATTTACTAGTCTGCAGCAGAGGAATAATAATGCTCACCCGGAGCTTAATTAGATATCGTTGAAGGCGTATTCAAGACATTTGAGGAAAATCTGCCTTAGGATTCTTCTTTTTTCCTTCTTTTTTTCCCAGATGCCCAAGAGACCTCTGTTACCTAATTTCTTGCTGGCCCTAAACTAGTTTTCTCTTGTATTCCTTCTCCTACTGAAGGCACAAACATCCATGTAGCCTTGGTAGACACACTTTTATTCTTTGGATGCAATGGTCTTGCATTGCATGGAGTTATCTCTCAAGACTTCCAAGGCTTCCGCTCATGTCAAAAGTAGGGTAATTGCCTGATTAAAATTAGGTCCTATGATTATCAAGTCACTCAGCTCTTTCTCAGAGAGAAACCTCTCTGCCCTCTCTCTGACATACTGTCCCATCAGATCTTTCCCATTTCACCCTATTTGATGAAACATGACCATCCAGTGTGCTAGTCATCAGGAGTTCATGAACTTTACAGGTAGTTTATTCCAAGCCCAACACCTCATGGAACACACAGCCTGAAGCAAACGCACATTCTGGATGACAGCAATCTGTGCTACTCTTCCTGATGACAGAGGACACTAGGGATGTTTCTAAGGACACTCATGCTAAGGACACTTATGAGTGCATTAGAGAAGTGGAAGACAGCAGGTAGAAAGCAAGAGGATTATTGAGCACAAGAAGGCAATGTGTGCCTTCCCAAGGCAAGTTGCCTGGCTCTTCTCTGTGGCACCTTTCTCATCCTTCCTACATGTGCCAGGCCAGCTTTCTCTCCTTATTTTATGCCCATAGGAAGTATGAGCTGTGCAAGGCAAAACCTGGCCCTCTTTGCTCTGCAGGACTCCGCACCCATTATGCACCACTCTGCCTTAAATCAAGATGAAGCAGCCAAAAGTCTCACTCAGGTCTGCAAATGTTAATATTAAGATGTATTTTGTCACTATTATGTGGGAACATCTCATATTGTGGATGTGAAAGCTGAAAATCAGCTACCACCTGACCAGCCCTTCCCAGCACCCTGCTCCTATGTTCCCAGTCCTGCTGCCCTCAGCTGTCCCACTCCCCATCGCTGTGCGGTAGCTGTGCAGGGCCAGCTCTACTCACAGTACACACAGGCAGTAGACTCCCGGGATGCTCTCGCTGTCCCGCAGCAGGTAGCTGCCATCAACGCCCGCCGCCAGCAGCAGTTTCTCCCCAGCCTCACGAGTGATGCCCCCGTGGTAGATAGGCAGCGCATCCATGCTGGGGCCGTCTCCCAGTGCGGGCAGCTCTCCCTAAGCTGCTAAGTCGTGTGCTCTCCTCAGCATCTCTATCTCAGTGACAGATGTAAACAGGATGTGTTCACACCTCAGAAACCTCTGCACAAGGCGAGACAGCGCTGAGGGAAGAGCAAGGCACAAGCACACCTTCTTTGTACTTTTTTTTTCCTTTGCCCCTTTTTGTTTTCCTTTTTTTTTTTTTTTTTTTTTTTTATTGCAGGCTGTGGCACCTTCACGACATTGCAGCCCACACATGGAGGTGTCAGTGTCATTTCACAGCCCACTCTCAGCCATGCTGGTTCCCGCACAGCGGGGAGAGGCCAATGGCCACCACGGGTTGGAGCATGGAGGCCAGGACTATGGTACCACCATCAGCAAATGCTGCCAGGCACTTTCTCCTCTGGTGTTAACCCAAATGGGGATAAAGAAGGGCAAAGCAGGACCCCAAAGGACCTCTTCAAGCAGGAATTACATATTAATCTCTTATTTTTAAAGAAAGACTAGAAGTGGCCTCACCGTCCCCACCCCACCAGGCCAGTGGCCTCAGACCCAGGCACTGAGTAAGGTGGCATCTGCTTCATGGTGGTTGGCCCAGTGCCCACAGGGGGGGAAGGGGAACTGATTTACCTCATGAGTGGTCGTTTTCATAGGCTTTGGTGATATTTAACCACTGGTAATATCAGGGTTGCTTGTTAATTCTGCTTGGAGGAAGACAACAGCCTCAGTGCAGGCAAGGAAGCTCCTCATAGTCTTCCCAGCTTCATCAGTGCCACTGGCCTTTTCACTTAGCACACAAGTCGACAGCCAAAATCCAGAGACCTGTCTGAAGAAGCCATTTCTCTCATCTACTGTGGTCACAGACGTTTCTTCAGCACACGGGTCTCTCGAGAGCTGTCATACACACACGCTGCAAAAGAGTCTGTTTGCAAACAAGGATGAGCTGAAAATGTGCTTTTATAGCCCAGAGATATTGCCATGGAAAATCTTTCCTGGCACTGAGCACAGCAGAGGCAAGGTGGTACTGTCCCTGCAACCACAGCCACTGGTCCAGCTGCTTTGGGCTGCAGTGAGATCAGGGCTGGATTTATCCCCAGTGCTCACACAGCTTTTGTGCTCCCCTGGTAAAACACATTCCCACACCTGGGCGTATGAATAACAACTCACCCCAAACCGGCCATAAGTACATTGGAATATTTTAATAGAGAANCCCAGGCATCCACAGAATGCTCTGTCCTGGTTATGGTTAAGCACAGGTGAAGAAAACTCTCTCTGGATGCACATATTTCAGGAAGAAAAATTAAATTAAAACCCACCAAAAATAATGGCTGCTCTTTTGAAGTTTCAATCAATCAAAATGTTTTCTCATGATCATTTCATGTATCTTTCAATTCTGACCTATAGTACAGTTTTCCCTTGATTTTTTTTTTTTTTAAACCTAGCTTTATCTTTTCCTTTTGAGAGATGGGCATTTCTGACCAGTGTGTCATAAGTCAGCTCCTACATGAGGCACTGCACCAAAATTACCAGCAGTAAAGCTGCAGCTTTTGGAAGCACCGGGAACTTCTTGCCCACAGGCAAACTCCAGAGTGGCTGCTTCCCTGCCCAGCACCTAAGGGCCTGAAAAAACTGCAGAAAATCTCAGCTGAAGAGGGACTGAAACCTTCCTCCACTGTGTTTATGGCTTTTCTATCTTGTTACGCAAGTGTTCATTACCCAGTTTACATGAACCTGGGGACTCGGCCATCCTGCTCGTTTAAACCAGTTGTTAAAGTATTTGCACAGGAAGGTAGAGCTGGTGCCTACTGCAAGCATGATTAATGTGGATGGTGACAAGGTATAAGCAAAGCACTGTTGCCTCGTAAAGCTGCTGCCTATTTATTTTCCTTTTCCAAACTACCTGCACTCTTAGGAATTTTTATCTATCTCTCCCATTTCTCAGTATTAAGAGCTGATTTCAGGAAAAGTATGTGTGCAGATAGCTCTAGAGGAAAACCAGCCAGAATCACCCAGTTCTGCAGATCTCATTGACCCACTCATCAGATTTCAACCAAAGCAGAGGTAGGAAATCACAGAACTTTTTTGACTATGAGATGCTCTCTTAATAAGGGAGTCACCACATTACCAGGCCAGCCTGCACAGTCCCAGCACTTTGATGAAGCAGTATCTATTACTGTAAAAGAGCTGGAAACACTCAGTTTTGCTTATGTGGGTAAGGAACCCATAAAACTTCAGCTACAGAACTTTGAAGCCTGGGCTTCCATACAAATCTCTTTATGACCAAGCTGAATAGGGAATACACAGCTTTTGAGAAATGCTTGGTTTTGGAACAAGGGACACTAAGGAAGCATCGAGGCACCTAGCAGCATAAGCCAAACCAAAGGACAAAGGTGCCTCCTTGGCTGAGTGGAAAGAAATCATGACACTGCTCTGCACCACACCACCAAGGCTGGAGAAATCCTCCCATCTCCCAAACAAACATTTTCACTGGACCTTGCACTGTTGTCACCCAATTAAGCTGACACCAATTGCTCCATTTTCTATCCATTCAATCTTATGCATCTATAGTGTCGTTTGTCACTCTAATTCATACTGCTGCATGTGCACAGTGGGGCTGAGAAACTAAACTACAAAATAGAGCATCAGGCTTGGGAGAGTAGGAGAAACAACAACCAACCAGTCCTGAAAGGGATGCTGCTCCTGTCTGGCCCTAGTCCTCATTGCCTTCTACTGAAAAATGGTGATTTCTTTAAGCACTCTGAACCTTGCCCTGTAGAATGCTGGGCACTTCTCTTGTTTTGTTTGGAGAGTATTCAGTACATGATGGACACAGTTTTGTGCCTTCCCTAAAGCAGTCCAGCCTGAAGTCTCTGCAGTATTCTATAAAAGAATTATCTAAAAAATACATGAAGGGAAGGAAGCACTTAAAAGTGTTCTGAAATATTTGGTCATGAAAAAACAGGCTTAGAAAGATAGGCCTGAATAGACCTCTTGGGTCATCAAACCTACTTCCCTGCTATCTTAGCCAAACACATCGTATAATCCATTTCAGAAACTCATTATACCCTGTCTTAAAAGTAGCTTGGGGTTTTTTGTTGCTGTTTCCATGCTGGAAAGGAATTGCAGAACATTCTGATTCTGTTGTTTGGAAATCTGCTTCCAATTTCCATCCTAAATTTATTCATGACCAATTTATACTCATTTGTTCTCATGCCAATGTTGTCCTTTAGTTTAAATAGATGTTTTCTCTTCCCAAAGCTTATGCCCATGCTATATTTAGCAGCCTCCCTCAGCCTTCCTTTCACCAAACTCCTCTCAGTTAAGGCTCTCCCTTCCCATGGTCACTCTAACCATTTCTTTTTTTTTTGTTTTGGGAGCTTCCCAAAAGTGAAGTGACTCTTTTGTGAATACCATGCACTCTCCTGGCTGATTTTTAACACGTGCCTTATACACCTGTGTCAGCACTTCATTACCCTGGTGGAAACACCTTGATTTGTATGTTCTGTGTCTTTCCCCTCATTCTTTTCTTACCTATGAGCCAGGTATGGTGGAAACCTGGTTAACAAGACCAGAAGCATGCACTCAAATCCTTTCAAATTTCATCCAATTTACCTCATCATGGTCCTCAAGGTCACTTAGTTCTTCCTAATGAGAATTTTACTCATCTCTGTGGTGACAGTACCTCCCTCCCTTATGTCACTGGTAAATTCCATTAGCACATGCTTATTTTTTATGGCATCATCATTAATAAAATGTTAAATAGTATCAGGCCTAAGAATGATGCTTGGGAAGCTCTATGACATTCTCTCAATACTGATCTTCTCTTCCTACTACTCACTTTCTTATTCACTTCACAGTTTCTGTACCAATCTCCCATTTTAGCTAAGAATTTCCCACAAGGCACTTTACCAAATACTTCATTTAAGTTTAGATAATTAGCACTAAGCACTTCCTTTGTCTAGAAAAATCAATTGTGATGATATTTCAGGCATCGGAACTTGTCGAAGTAGTTGAGAAGTGGAAGTAGGTGATACAAGAAGATATTACCTCAAGTTCTCCAAACACCTGCAGAGATTTGGGCTGATTTTTGTTTTCAGATGAACTGATTCATTCATCCCCAGCAATGACATTTTCATACGTGGTTGAATTTTATAACGATTCTGAATACTACAGCACTAATACAAAAGCATCATTAAAATCCTCAGATGTTATTATTTGAGTGAAAATAAGAATACCCTTCAGAACCTCTGTGAAGTTAATGCTACTGTGGAACTGTTATAGGAAGGTCTTGTATAAAGGGCCATAAAGCAAGATAAAAAGCAAAATACTTGTATTGATAGTTTTGCTGATACAGCATAATGACCATAAATGTCATCCCACTACAAGAAGGAAAAAACAGCTTCAAAGTCAGCAGCTATTGTCATGTTCAGAGGAGGGGGGGAAGGGGATTAACTAACAAAATGCCACATTAAAACACAGGTAACTTTAAATATTCTTTTCATTATTTCGTGTCACTTTGTCCTTAATGATTCAGAACAACAAATCTGTAGAGACTTGCTATTGACATAGGAAAGTAATGCTGAGAATCAGTAAGATGCTGGCTGTTCTACAGCATACCTGCAGAGTCACCACTACCATGCTCTCTCTCTGAGTTGAAATGAAAGAGGTCAGAAAAAAATAACAGTCCACAATTAGCAAATGTGCAATTAGTGGTAAGGTTCTCAGCAACAAAATACAAGCATCTTAAAGTTGACAAATTAGCATATATTTCTGCGGTCTCTATGTCAGTGATGATATTCTATATATGCTGCTTGAGGGGGAAAAAAGGAAAAAAAAATGGAATGTGGTTGTAATAAATGAAGTTTGGATGCAGGTGCAGACTCCAGCTTGATAGTTCAGGATATACGCATCGTTCAGATCTCATTTGCTCTGAGAAAGGTCAGCTAGTAAAACTGGGCTGTCACAGAACTGCTCAAATGTCTGGGTGTTTGTGAGGGCAGGGCTTTTGCCCCCTTCAAATTTAATATATAGCCTGGGGAAAATCTTCTTACTTCAGAATTTTAAGTCCTCAAGAGGCACATTAGCCACTGGGAGGATTTCAGTACAGTGCTCGGAACTTGAGAAATAAATTTTCTTGTTACCTGACAATTGAGTGCTTGGTGCCATCGATTGGAGCTGATTCCTGGGGAGGACTGGGAATATGAAAGGTTATGGATCTTTATGAATGAAGCTCTTCATACTTGTCAACAATTGTCTTCTGAGCACAGGTAATACACACATACCATAAGTGATGACATTTCACTGAACTTTGACAATGTTATTTCCTCTGTGTGGTCTCACTGCTTACCTGTGCAAGTTGTTTTGAATGCTTTGCGAGTGAGATAACACTAAAACTGAAAGCTACATACTGTCGTGAAATTCATATTAGAAGTTATCTGTGCTCTAATGTGGTTCCTTTTACCAGTTAATATTTTGTGCCTCTCTCCAGAAGCACTGCAGCAGCTGGCTATTTTGCAGATGCATGTGCATTACCAAGTGGAGATGCCCTTTGCGATAAGGTCAGCAGAAACAGAACCAGTCAGAGAAACTTGCATCTTTTTGTTTTCTGCTATTACTCTTTCAACAACCTTTTCCTGTAAAACGCAGCAATGCACAGGTAATCATAAGCATTAAGCACCCAGATGCTTCTAGGGGACAGGACCTCCATGATTTAACTGAACCAGCTTCAGACTCAACTAGGCTAAATCATATGATCACACTTTCAGGGTAGAGTAACTGTCCATAATGGAGCTCTTCCTGCATGCGTTTCTGTGCAAGCAAGTCTGGAGCTCAACACAAGCTTTAGAAACTGAATTTCCAAACAACACACACGTAGTAGTTAAAACTGATTTGCTGACATCCCATTGGAGCTCATAACAGATATTTATCTGAATTACAGCAGCATCATGTAATTAGACATCAATAAAGGCTTTTGTTTTGGAGGGGAGAAAAGTTTATCAGTTCTGAACCGTATGCCATTGCGTGTCTAATCTCTGCCTACAATTATTTCAAATGCTCATCCAGATGATAGCATTTATATTCATTCTGAGATTCACTGAGTTTGAGGCCAGAAGGGTTCATTATACCATCTGGCCTGACCTCCTGGATATCACAGGCCATTACATTTCCCCAATTACCACTATACTGAGCCCTGTAACATGTGTTTGACTAAAGCATAACTATTTTTGACTAAAGCTTATCTTCCAAAAAGGCATCTAGTCTTGATTCGAAGCCATCAAGAGGAGAGAATCCACTACTTTGTGGCTACTTTGTTCCAAAGGCTAAATACACTCACTATTAAAAATGTAGGTCATGTTTCCAATTTGAATTTGTCTGGCTCCAGATTCCATCTGCAGGATATCATTATACTTTTCAGAGTTAAGTTAAAAAGCCCTTTGACACCCATTATTTTTTTCCTGTGTAAGTGCTTATTCTCTGGAGTCAAGTCACCTCTCAAGTATTTTGTTTTGTTTTCTTTAATAAGCTTCACTGAATGTTGAAAATCACAGGGTAAAGTGTTCTCCCTGGTCCTTCTTGATTGTATATTTTTATTTTACCTGGTACCTATTTCAGCAGTGCTCAGCCCCTTTGTCATGCCAGCCATGCACACAAGGAGTGAAGAGTTCTCTGCTGCCCTGGAAGCACATACTGAATTTCTTTCCTGTTATGAACCTCTGGTCTATAATGAAATCTCTCCTTCCCAGTACACAACTATAGGGCAAAGAAAACTACACTGTGCTGAAGTTTCATAAATACAGAAACTGGTATGTATCATTTGATCCCAGTGGGAACAGTTTATTGTATAATCCAGGTTTCTTTATGACTGCACTCACCTCATCATCCTATACTATCAATTTGTGGTGATGCGCAAACTGCTTCTCCTGAAACCAAACATTGCTCATGGCAAAATAAAAATGCTCTGTGTGCACATTCCTGTCTCCAGCTTGAGTTTCTACTATTTTGAGACTTCAATCATCAGTCTACCTATAACAGTACAAAGAAAAAATACATGGATAGAGACTTTTTGATTTTAATTTTTAGGTTTGAGGTGGTTTATTACCCAGATTTAGACTAAATGTTAGGGGGAAAATAGCCCTGTACAGCCCTGCAGGTATTCTCTCACTGCACTCAGAAGAAATTTTTCATTTCATAAATTGCTCAGAATGCATTGTGGTGATGTTTGAGGTGATGTTACATTGGTCTCAGTACAGAGAAATCCACCCACACACACTTCCACTCTGGGTATTTTGCTCAGAGAGCACACTGGCAGTGGACTTCACTCTATGCTCATTTTGCAAGTCAGGCTGCCGAGTCAGGCTGAGGGGTAAAAGAACTCACTCTGATTATACTAACCGTCCTTTGAAAGTTTGCTTTAGTATTTTGGGCACAGATTGCTTTTTAGCCTGCCTCAAAGCCTTCAGCAATAAGAAAAACTACACTTCTAAAATATAGCCCTAATTGAAGATGTGTGTGTATACACACACGTGTATGTCCGATGCTTATGTGCTTTAAAATACTCATGCATATTAAGTTTCTCTCTCTTTTTTTTTTTTTTTTTAATTCCTTTTTCTGACATGCATATTAAGTTTCTCTCTTTTTTTTTTTAGGTCCTGAAAAACACTCTGATTGAGCTTTATCTTTTCCCACAGATGAAAGCCTTCTATAGAGTTACTTTGCTTCAGTCCAGGAAAGAAAACTTGTATTGGACTCAATGTCAGGCTGTACCACCACATCATATGCTACACTGATAGTAAGATGAGTAGTAGTCATAATGCTCTTCTGACTGAAATCAAGCATTGCTGTCATACTTGGAGCAAGAGTAAGAGTAGATGAAACTTCCCTGGGCAGACAACAGGAAGCGTAAGCTTTTGGAGAGCAGCAGTCCCCAGGCAAAGACTACCTGAGTTCTGGTTAGACCTGCTGCACGCCATGTAGCATAGCTTAGCAGAACCCTGCAGATCTGGCATCTCCAAGCAGGCAGAGAAAGTTTGTGGGTGGAATAAACCCACGTCCTTTTCATTCCACTATTAATCACAGAGTGAATTGAATAGAGCGAGAGAAAAGACCCAAATGAAACCGAGTTGGCCAAGACAACAACATTTACATGCCAAGGGAAGCTATTACCGCTCATATCACTGTCACGGCTCTGTGCATTTAAGGCCATTACCTGAGGCAGATGTGGGTTTTTCAAAGGTTAGAAGCTAAGCAGATGAGGCTTGTGTGATGCAGAGAATCCACATAACTCTAGGTCACTGCTTTCAGTCCATGCCAGATGGGCACCGTCTGAGAGCCAGCACTCCCACACAAGTGCCCGCAGAGAAACGTTTCTCCCTTGGCTGGCATACATCAGCAGCCCCATTGTTTTGGAAGCTGTGTCCTCAGCATCGCTGAACTCTCTATGTCAGGGTCAAGGAAAGCCAGAAGGACAGGGTGAGGAAGATTGCATGTGGTGGCTCACTACTTTAAGATTAATAAAAATGCCTTAGGCATGAAGACATAAAGTCTGGAAAGCTGGAAAGAAAGCCTTTGTCTTTATCTCCCTTGATGAGCCTCTTGGCCCATAGATCACACCCAAATTGAGGGGGCAATGACCAGTGGAGAGCAGAAAAAAGCTTAAGATGCCAAAGGTGCTATCCTCCCTAGTGTCAAAGTTTTATTTGGCAGATGAAATTTGCTCCCTGATTTGGCATAACACACATGAAAGGTTGCTAGCAGGTCTACATGAGGTGGGACTCAGGTCCCAGACACACCTATCTGCCTGCCACAGGGCTGCTGCCCCTGTGAAACTGGGTTCCTAAAAAACAACTATAAAGTACTTCACACCTGAGTCTGCTTCATTTGTTTGTAGTCATAGTGACCCCATGGGGATGGTGTTTAAACACCCTGAAGGTGTTTGGGGACAATGTACTCTTCCTGACCTCCTTGCCTGGGCGAGAGCAGGCTCCCCTCTCCCTAGGACCTCCTCTGTAGGTATCAACAGCCCTTTTCCTGAGAGAACTGTCCTCTAAAATATAACTGAAATCCCCCAGTTTTAGTGATACAAAGAATACGCATATGAAAAAATGGAAGACCAGATCAGTTAGACTTTTTTGCACAGTGCTTATCACAAATCCCCTTACAGCAAAAATGTTAGCTCTGTCTGAACAATTTGCACTCAGGCTTTCCAACCTGTAGTTCAAAAAAAATGTAAACATTGGGCCATTAAGATTTAATTGCTTTTTATATTCTCTGTGGAAGCTTTTACTATGAACTATTCATAAGCACGCTCAGGGTTGTCCAAAAAACACATTAGAGCTTTGCTTACAGAGGAATGTGCTCAGGAACATTTTCAGGCACCAGGCAGCAGTGACCTACCTGGCAGAGAGAGCCCAGCCCTCTGTGCAGGAGCAAAGCACTGGCAATGGGACAGTCAGGGACTACGCTCATGTCCAGTGAGGAAATGCCAGCCTTTGCCACTCAGACTGAAACAGGCACACTATTCCTTTGCAACTACGTGTAGGTGTGTGACATCAACTTCCTCCTCTTGCAACAGCTAAACTAGGCAGAAGACTTCTGCCTGAATTTCTTCCCTCTCTCAGACAGTTATTCACCAAAGATGGGGGGTTTTCTTCACCAACATACTGTAGTGCACATTTTAAAGCAAAATACTATTCTGATTTTATTTTCATTTAATTAGTTTGTACATTAGTATTTCATAAAATACTTGCCTTTTTGTGTTGTTGAAAGTCCTTTAATGCTCTTCCTGGAATATTTTCACTCATCAGTTCAAATTGTCAGGAGGATAATCCTAGGAGATTTTAGGTCATAATTTTTTTTCCCATAACTTTCCAAGATTTCCTCAACTTTTACAAAACTTTCAGAGATACAAGCTTATCATCTCTATGACAGTACTTATATATTTTAACTGAAAACAACTGAGTAATTACTGAGTGAAAAAAAAGGAAAAGCAAATGAAAGTCCAAGAAATGAGATTATTCTAGGTAATGTTTCATTTCACAGAAAAAGGGGACAGACACCAACAAAAAAGAAAAGAAAGAGACAAAATGTGTGCTCCTCTGACTGAGCCATATCTAGTTTACAAGCTGGTAGAAATGTTCCTCTTAACTTCCAGGCATTTGGGGTCAGATAATTTTATGGAGTATCACATTTTAAGCCAAATTCTCTCTTATCATTTGTGCCCCTTGAACGAGTCTCGACTTTCTTCTGCAAGAACGTACAAATGCCCTCAGTCTGACTAAGGTCAAAGTAGTAGCAGCAATATGCTTGTAGGCATGAAACCTCTTCTGATTCAGCATCTGTAACACGTTTGTCTACCTTAACTTCAGGAAGAAAGGACTTTTAAAATGTCCCCATCTTCTTAATTAGTCATAAGAAGGTGAAAGTAACTTTTATGGAGATAAGATTATGTGCTTGCTTTACATGTGTTTAAATGTCATTCTTCACTTCCAGTGGCAAAGGTATGTAGGGAATAAGTATTTATAGCACTACCATAAAAAAAAAAAAAGAAGAGAGAGAGAGAGGTATCATAATCCATTTGTTCTAGACAGTTGGTGCTCTATTACTGCAGTATATTCACTGCTGTCTTGATTGGGGGAAATCTAATAATGTGAAACGAGATCACTAATTTTTGACCTCTTATTTCTCGGTTTCTTCAAGGGGTAAAGAGTTGGTTTACTGAAGCCTTTTTAAATTACATCCACTGAAAATTATGCAGTAAAACGCATTCAGAAGATTATTTCTTTAGAGAGAAAATGCGACATTACCTAAGCCTAGAGAAGCATTGAGAACAACTTAAAAAGCCTTCAGCACTGCAATACAGGTCACCCGTTAGTAAGTATCACCCTTTCTCCAGAAAACAGCACCCACTAGTATATAATGTGCATCCACCTTTTTACCATCCAGAGGTAAGATTTGTTTCCTCCCTTCGGCTCATTTGCCCTGTTAGTACACACTCTGCTTCTCCTCTGTCTCTCTTCCCCTCGCTGAACATTACCCTCCCTTCGCTGTGCTCTCCTCAGCTTCAAAGAAACAGAAACCTCCAGACAGCTATAAGAAATAAAGTCAGTTCTCCAGTAATAGTTCCTGGTCTAGTTGAGGTGGTGGCATTACTCTATTTTCTCACCGTATTTAGCTTCCCTGGCACTTCCCCCATGACAGGCAGTGTGTCCCCTTCCACTGTGATATACTGCAGCTAGGCTCTGCAGGCGCAGACATGGGAGAGGATGAGTGGTGCTGAGGCACCGTTGTTTTCTCTAGGTTTACCTATTTGTCAAAGTACTTTTATGGTCCCTGTCCAATCTCTGGCTAAGCACTACAGGCAATTAGAGGCTGCTCTACAGGGGAAAGATTTAATTTTGCAACAGAATAAGTAGAATGCCAATATCTCTCGTGGATTAAACCAACCAGCCAAGCCAACACCAGGCACAAGTCCCTCACCCTACTGAGCATGTTTTGTCCACTTAGACAAAACAGAGATGAAAATCACATCCGGGGCAATGGATGAAGAGTGCTGTATCACCACAAACTACAGAAGGAAAGCACATTGGGTAAAACAGTTGCGAGGAATATGTGTTTGTGAAATAGTTTAAGATCCCTCCACGTAAAATGCAACAGAGTCTTGGATATACATTTCTAAATAACTTGTATCTGATATACAAGTTTCCATCATCACACAGCACTCATTTCCAGCATACATTTTTATACATGGCATTTTCAGTTTGCAACAAGTAGTCTGGAGTCACAAACTCAGCCCAGTTTTACAGCCTGATCTGTAATGGTTACCCAGCAAACCACATCGTTTTATATGAAGACCAAGAAATTATTTTTTATACCAACTTTCTATTCTTGCTTAAATCATTCTTTTGTGCCATTTCTTCATCTTCCCTTAGACAGTCTTTTGGTCCTGTTTTTTTTCAGGTCTTTTATAAGGATGAAATTAAACACAATGCTGTGGCTCAAATATATAAGTTCTCATCAGCTCTGGCTGCTGAGAGATTTCACCTACAACATGCTGTTGATTGCCTAGGCAGAGCATGAGAGAAGAAAGGACCCAAGGTTCCAGATAAATTACCAAAAATTGAGTAGTGGTCCATTGTTATCCAAAAAATTGGAAAGGTCAACAGTCCCACCCTAAACATGTTGGGTTTTTCACTTGAAACAGTAGTTCAGGACATAATTTGCTGACTACTATAACCATAAAGTTATTTAAATCAAGTTCCCCCTGAATATAATTTACTGCCGAAGTTTATTTGGCCTATTTTAACACCATAGTGGGAGATTAAAAACTAAACTATTATTTTAACTATTTTTATAAAGGTTACATTAGTACATTTCATTTCTTTATTGCTTTACTGAATGTCAAGGTGCAGAGCACTCAGCGAAGCCTGACAGTGACTAAGAGATCTAAAGGTCATACTGTGTACATTTGCTTCAAAAGTTCAACCTTTGTTTCACCTAGAAAATTATTCACAAATTACTGCCTACCAGAAAAAATTAATAAAAGAAGAGGTCATCCACACTCAGAGCACCAGAGATACCACAGGAAACTCTGACATGGGGAAACCCACCAGTCCTCAGGGCTGCCTTTCACCTAGAAAATTATTCACAAATTACTGCCTACCAGAAAAAATTAATAATAGGAGAGGTGATCCACACTCAGAGCACCAGAGATGCCACAGGAAACTCTGACATGGGGAAACCCACCAGTCCTCAGGGCTGCCTTTCCATTTTAATTGCAGTGGAATTTTAAATCCACAGTCAAAGCTCACCTCTGCCTATGCAGAGCAATAGGATCACGCAGTGAGGCTCTCCGCTGCTGCTGGGAGAGCATCTTCAAGTTGCAGTTGGAGTGCAAAGAGCCTGCCAGTGCTCCCTTCTGTCTCCGGAGCCCTGGAATCCTTCGAAGGCCAAAGCAATAATAAATATTAATACACAAATGAGCTATTAACAATAATAAAATACATGATGGGTGATAACATAAAAGGTGAAAACAGCAATAAATTCACACTGAAGGATGTCTGCCCTGTTCTTGCCCCAAGCACACACACACACACACACACACATAATTTCTTTGTCTTTAGGGTATCTTAGGATAATAATTTTAAGAATTAATTTTAGATATGCATCATCTGTTGGAAAAAAAAGAGCAAATTTGTCCTAGCAGGGTTTAAATTGAATTAAGAAATGAAGTATTTGGTTAACAGGGCACTTGACTTTTATTACAAATGAGTATATTGCTGTTACTGCAGTTTTATTCTTCTCAAGGTTTTTATCAGGAGCAGCTCTTGGGGATGTTTTAAAATTCAGGATGTGAGTACAAGCAGGGCAGGGAATGAAGTATTATGGGGTGATTCCACAGCCAGCTCAGGTTCCCCTGCACCAGTGGCAGCACTGGGACTGTTGGGTTTTACTTGTGAGACTATGCTGTGAGCTGTGCAAGACAAGCTGCTCACCATTGCATCAAGAGGCACCATGGTGTCTGACGTGGGGGTTCAGCAGAAAAAAAAAAGTTATCTGTGATGGCTCTAGAAACAAGCCTTCTGTCAAAAGAAAGATCATAGTCAGTGTGGGCAGAGAAATACCATCTTCCTCTTTTTTCCCCACCGTTTCTGTCCTTACTCCTTACGGAATATTGTATCTTGAGCCACCTACCCCACTGTGGGTAGCTGAGGCATTAGGGCTCTCATGCAGATCTGACCCCTTCAGCACCTATCTGCACAAAGTACAAGGATAGTTGCAGGCAGGCAGCCTTCCTGCAAGTCCCAAAAGCAGAAGGACCATTGCTGCCTGACAAGTAGCCCTTTGCCTATAGCACCAAGAAGCACCTGGGGCAACATCACGTGTCTGCATCACCTCGAGCAGCTGGAGACTAACCAGCAAGCAGAGCCCAGCAACATGTCACCTATGCAGAGCTATCCAAGCCCTGGAATGAATAAATAGATAGATAGATAGATAAGGCTTGAGTAATAGTGTTGACACTATGGGAGCTGCACGGGGGTGACACATGCTGAAGCTTCTCACAGGGTGACCTTTTCAGTTGCTTCTCCTTTTGAACCACCATCACAGGTGTAACAGAACAGAAATCAACTCAACTAGCTGAGGACACAATTCAGCAAAATGTAAAAGCACACCTAACTAGAGGGATAGGCAACATCTCAGCTGTGCACTAGGACTGCTTGTCCATTCCCCACAGTGTGCTCTAAGTGACCCCAGGCAGTGGCCCTCACATCTTGCTTTGTACACGGTGAGGTTTAGGTTAGTTTATTTTTGATTCTGCTGTTATGAGGTTTGCCACAAGTGCAACAATGATCAACTGAAAAAGTAAAGTGTTTCATATCCACATGGCAGGGGGTGCAGAGCTTAGGCCCTGTGAAAACCAGGGTACCACAACCTCTTAGCACCTTCTGCAGAAGATGACACAAGACCACTGAGCCCTACTTTCAGCTAAACTAAAACTAGGTTGCTTTTGTTATTTGAAACGGAATTCTCCAGTGGGGAGGAAGATATTGTTATATACTCATTTGATGCCTCTTTTTGCCTATTTTCTTTTTCTGCCTGGCTTATCTTCCTATTTTTCCTGCCCTGGATATCTCTGTACATCTACAGGTCCAACGGCCTGCTACTTTTCAATGTGTGTGAACTTGACAAGTTCATTCTCAGTTTGACATCTCATGTAAATATAGATCATTTTCAGATCAGAAAGCCTGGGTTTTATTAATTTCAAATCTATAAGAGCCCTATCAGTGAAACACATGGCTTTTGTAGAAATGCACAAGCCAAGAAGCTAGAATTCAGTAGATGCCTTTTGTCCTGTGCAATTTGTTCTTCATTACAACAACACAAAACATGGAAATAAAAATGAAGAAGAAAAAATAGTCTGGTTAGCAAGGGAGAATATAACCTAATAACCAGCCACTATTATACTTTCCTATGCTGTTTAATGAATCAATGCAGGCAGGAAAAAAGATTACAGGAGCCTGAGGCACTTAATAATGGTGGGTAACATAACATGCATTTCCCTTTAGCCGTCACTCTAAGAAGTTGGTATGTACAATTTCTGGTTCTAATATAATGAGAGCAGAGGGTGATGCTGTCAAGATGAGAAATTTTGGCATGGTGTGGAGTTGCACACAGGCTGCCAGTTTGCTAGGTGACTGAGCAAGCTGTCCCAGCATAGTGCTGGGGATAGCATGGGCATCCCAAGGCTGCAAGCCCAGCAGTGAAGGCAGGATTGTCCTCCTCAACATGGGCACTGCCAGAGAGCCACCACTAACCAAAGAGATGTCAGATGAGTTCAGAAATGAGGATGTGAGCTGTTCACACAAAACATAACTGGAAGTGTGCAAGTGTCAGCTGTCACCATCAGAGCCTGCAGATCCTGGTGAAAACAAACAAACAACAAAAAACCCCCAAACAAAAATATCTATGACAAAATAAATAAAATACAGTGCATGGAAATGTCTGCTGCTTACCAAGATGCTGTAGGTGCTGCACACCACAACTAACCTGGAAAAAAACCTTAATACTTTGCCCCATCCTCGTGATATCTAACAACTCACCTATTCCTCCTACTCTGGAACTTTTGACTTTTCTTTGGCCTTGTCAAGGGTTCAGACTAGGTCAGCCACTAAATGAATGACAAGTGTATTAAGCTCTCTCTCTTCCCAGAAGGAGAAGAGAAAGGAAATAAAGAAAAGAGAGTGATGGGTTGGAAAAGAAAATGAAACCAGCTGTAATTAAAAAAAAAAAAAAAAAAACAAAACACTAAAATGTAATACATACATACACACAAAACCAAAATGAAACCCAACATGTCCTGATGGCAATTACACCACCATCACTACTGATGCTGAAGGCAGGCACTAAGGAAGTCCCAGGCTGCACTCAGAGGTAGATAAGAACCAGATACCGGAGCTGGATTCTGGTGCTGGATTCTGGTACTGGATTCAGGAACCCGATTGGGATGGAAGGCAAAACAGAGTCCTCCTCAAATACCAGCCACTGAAGAAGAGGCTTAGCCCTTGTGATCCCTCAGGTTTACACAGAATATGATGTATATAGAAGGGAATACCTCATTGATTAATTTAGGGCCACTTTGGCAGTAACCATGAACATCAAGTGTTATTGTTACTAGCAGCAGACACTGTGTGCAAAAACACCATTAACTTTGGAAATTGCAGTCGCTTAGAAGAGACTTAACTGAGCAGAATTAGTTCTATTCTAGCTTAAACCAGGACAGGCCTCCAGCTGGCAGCTTTCCCTATACAAATCTAGGACCCAGTGGCTGCTGTGATCACCTCTGCGGTGTCATCATTCTTCCCCATTAGCGACTGCCTCCTTCATCCCTGGCCGTGCTCTCCAAAGCATCTGCATAGTTATGTACAGCCTGCAATCAGCAGTGAAATACTTTAGGATTCTTTTCAGTGAAGGGCTAAAGGCTTGAATTGTATTGAATTGCCTGGTAATTAATACTGAGAGATTCTGAGCAGAGTAACAATAGCTATAAAATTGTTTCAACTGCATGGGATGCAGAGGGAATGAATGACATTATATGATAATTTTTTTTTTTTTTGGTGGTGTTTTTTTGTTTGTTGGTTTTGGGTTTGGTTTTGTTTGGTTTGGGGTTTTTTTTTGCTTCTGCTAAATCTTGCAACATCATTTATGACTTTAACTTCCTTTCAAAATGGTTTTTTGGCAGAAAATGGAACTAAATCTCTAAATGGGACATCACATAATTTCAGAATGAGTCAAGGTCAGCCAGTCCATTTTTCAAGTACAAAACTCCTAACTGCTCCCTGCTCACAGAGGGAAGCTACCTGTGCTGTGCAGTTTGCCAGCCACCACTTCCATGCAAAGAGGGAAAATAACCAGGAGCAGGTGGGAGGGTGTAGCACACTACCAGAAATACCAGGTGAGCAGGTGTGGCCTGGGGGACCAGGTTGAAAGGCTTGCTTCTTACATGTTGCAGTAAGAGAGACTTAACAATAAAGTAATGGGAAGGGAGCACTGCCCCACCACAAATCTCCTGCACTCTTTCAAATACCAGTTCCACTGTGACAAACGCTGCAGCCGCTGGTTTTTGTCCTTTGACTATCGTACAATTAATAACGCATCCCTGCCCAATCAACAGAACGATCCGTCCTTGCCCCCAGGTACTAATCATGTGTCAAGACAATTAATTGCAGCGATGTGCTGTGTGTGGAAGGTTGCCCTTAATGTAAAATGTGGCAATTTTTTTCTGAGAGGCCCAAGGCAACGATCATCTGAATATCCTCCCTTGCAGTAACACTACCATCTCTAAATGAGAGAGGAGAACTTAGTCAACACGAGACCTAAAACTAAACCTCCCTCTCAGTTCAACACTATCAGATCCAGAGCACCCTGCCACCTCCCACCAAAGAGAGTCACACTCTTCAGCAGTTCTTACAATTTTCCACTTAGATTGGATTAAACATCTCTGGATGGCTGCATGTAAAAGCTGATCACCACAAAGCATTTTTATGATTTTTTTTTTTTCCCCTCCCACTGACTCTGCTAGTTCACAAGAAACATTTTCCTCATTGAAGCTTGATCCTGCATCAGAGAAGGCCTGCCCTGGATTTTCACAGAAACATGATCAGATGCTCCATTAGTCACCATCTTGCTGGGCACACAGCTGGGTGCAGATGAGAAGAGGTAGTGGGGAGCCAAACTGGTGGGGAGGACAAGGACTTTGGGGAAAAAGGTGAGTCAATATGTCAGAATGCTCTTTGTCTCACTTTGTCTTCTCTTCCGCTTCCTTCTCAAAGTAAGAGGGGAAAATCACACTGGGTTCACCCAAGGAGGACAGAGCTGACTCCAACAACCTTCTCTGACTCCAACAACCCCCTCCCCACCTCAGCTTCCTGCCTTCTCCTTCTGGCACTACTCTGCACTGCACACAAAACCTGAAGGGGTCATGATTAGACAGGGAGCACTCACAATCTCGTCTGCAGCCGGGGCTACCTGGTTTTTGGCAGGGTTGGAAACAGCTCTGGCAGCAAGAGCTGCAGCAGAGGACTTAGTGACTGGGGAGTTACTATCTCACCATTGCTTCACCTTGCTTTTTGATTTTTCACTTTGACTCATTGCTTGCAGTCATCCTTGTCATCAATAATAAGAGGTGCTGGGGCACATCCTACAAATGCGTGTGCTTAATCTTCTTGATATCTGAAAGGAGCCTTGTAGATAAGAAGGGCTGTTATCTCCGTTTCACAGAAGCAGTGTGAACCCTCATGGACTGCAGAGGATGATGGCAGCTGCAAAAGGCTCCTGCAGCAGTGTGCAAAAAGCTCACTGTGCAAAATCGAGGGAAGAAAAGCCCCTTCCAGAGCTTCAAGAGGTGAATTTAAGCTCACATGCCACTCCAGGACCTGGTGAGCCCCATCAGCCCTTCCACTACTGTAGACTCAAGATAACCTTTCCCCAGTTTGTCATACCTCTCCTTGGTTCATCTTCAGCAGCAAAGGACACAGCCAGCCTTCCTGGTTTCTTTCGTACATGCTATTGCAAGTCAAACCCTGCCTGAAAAGTGATGCTCTCCTCTCCCCACTGTGAAACGCCATCCATCCCCTAGTCATCGGTTTCTTTCACGTGCAACAAATTACACTCATAATGGGACAGCCCTCACAGAATTCCCCTAAGAGTCTGAAATGACATTTTGCAGGATCTGACAATAAAACACTGCTTGCGCTCTGCCTCACATCTGTTCACCCTTTCAGTTAAGCTTTCACCCTGTGCATTAGAGAAATGACTCATCTTTACCATCTCTCATGCACTTACATTCTCCAGTACCTTACCTTAATCTTCAGGTTTTCACTACCACCTGAAATATATGCTCTTTAATCTCTAATATTACTTTATGGGGAAAAGCCACTAAAAAATAAATCAGTTATAATGAGAAGCTTCCAAAGACTCTAATCCTAAAACGCACTCCTATGATAACACAGGGGAATCTCCACACTCAGTATTAAAAGGATAATTTTTCAGTGCATCCCCAGTTTCACAGATACACACAGCTCTTCATTTCCACCTGCAAACGACTCCATAGATTAGGAGGGAGACAAAACTCAATCAAGCGTGTCTGTCATTGTGATTATGGCCTGGCTGTAAAGCAATTTCACAGAATGGGAGAGGACCATGATAGACCTATCATAGCTTAAAAGCCTTCTTCATTGCACCAGATTTACATAACTTTATTGAGAGTTGTAGATTAAAGGATCAAAAAAAATCATATTTGCCCATAGGGATGGAAAACTAGCAAAGCATTGACACTGGAGATAGTTCATCATTTGAACTGGCTTTTGCACCTGCAAAATTCCCTGTTCTCTGTGCTGACACCTTGCACACAGCCCAAATGACTGCAAGGGGCTATTGGAATCTTTGTATCTTCTATCAAATAAAAAATAAAAGTAATCTGGAAATGCTGAACTAAAGAGCCCAACATTTCAGTCTGACTCAGGCTCTGCAGTTCAGTGGGGAAAACGTAGCCCTGAATTCTTTGAGGAAAATACCCCAAGACTCATACGCTCCTCACCACCTGAAGATCTTGCAGAGCGACTTTAGCACACCTTCAGAAATGCCTCAGAGTGGTCGTTTGAAAGCTATACCTACAGATATGAATTGTCACACTCAATCAATCATTTTCAAGTTCTGACATGCTCTCAAACCCTAATTCTGACTTAATCTTTTCCAGGCATTTTCTGACAGCTTAACCTAGAAATTTTGACTCTTTCAATGAAAACTGAAATTCTTCGTATTATGAAAATCCAAAATGATGCAAGAGTTGACATGTCAGTGGTCCTGGCTCTGGTATGGAAGTTCATTTTGCTTTTGCTAGGAAATTAACAGGTGTCCAAAAGCTCCTGCAAAACTGAAAGAAGCAACACTCTCCTTCAGCCACAAGCTCCTTTCTCTAGAGCTACTAGATCTGGGCTATTTTGCCCCAGCCAGAACATGGTTGGGTGATGCTGCACCATGCTCCCAAAAGAAGAAGTTTCAAAAGTCACAAGCCACCTCACAGCAGGAGTCTCTCCATACTGGCAAAGTGAATGTTTTCCTTCAAAAATCCTAAAATAGTCAGCCCTGATTTGGTCAAATTGATGCAACTGAAGGCAGCGTAGAGACTTGTGGAAAGCTGACCACATTTTATGCAGAATGGCTCCATCATGCCATTTCCAAGAGGAAGCCACAACTCTTGATGGTGTGCAGCTTGCCCCATGAAGGCAGGTGAAAAACCCAGGGCTGGGGCTGCCTCTTCAGTGCAGCTGCTCAGAGGTGATTCTTTTTGTTCCTTGTCTTGACAATTTTTTTTTTCCCTCTTCAATATGAGATGGGAAGCTGATGTTTTCCCATTTTGCCTTTTTCCAGGATCCTGATTCTGTGAGGCTAAAAGCTGAGCTGCCTTGAATGATTCTGATGCCCAAACATGTACATAAGTGCTTTCCTGAATCAGGCCCTCTTAATGTATAAGGAGGAAGATATTCAAGGTTTCAGTCGAGCAGCACAGCGGGGAGACTGCTTCTCTCTGTATGATTGTGTAATTGCTTTCCAAAGACAGAATCGAGTTTCTCTATCCATGTAGCACTGATAAACCTCAGAAGTCACTTTGGTCTCCTAGCCCAACTTTCAAGATTATTTGTTATGGATAAAAGGAAGGAAAGACACTTCTATTTCCATAGCTGACAAGCTTTGCTTCAGGGCATGCATTTATTTTCCATGCTGTTGATCTCTTCCTCCTAGTATCAGGCTAATTCATCAGATTAATAAAGGACGATTTAGCTTCCTGCAGGGTGTTATTGATCTCTCAGGGTTTGTGGCAGTTGTTTGCTATGCTACCTTTCGCCTGGGCAAAGCAGATGATTTTTAAATATTTCCAATGCTTGAAGGCTGCAGCTGGCTCTCACCAAATAACTACAGAGGAGCAAAAGACAACAGTAAAGCGGAAATGCAAAACTTACCACTTTGACCACTCTTCTTCCATGTGCTTTTGTACTCATCTGTCTAGAGCATACAAAGCCAGAGTGAGGAAGTGGGAGTGAGCAGCTCAGTCCAACACGAAGGTTTGGAGAGACAAAATTCACCTAGGCTGAGCTTTCACACACTTCATCAGCACTAGGGATTATTAGAAACATGCAGTATAATTCATAGATTATAAGTTTAGAAAGAACCCTTGTAATCAGCTCCTGTAACACACCCCAGACAAGTCACTCCTCTCTCTGAGCCCTCCAGCAGCAAATTTGTCTGCTGCTACTGGGCACCCTGCACAGGGCCAACCTCTGCACACCATGGAGACAGTCAAGGTCATATTTGATCGGGACCTGGGCAACATGATCTAGTTAAAGATGTCCCTGCTTGCTGTAGGGGGGCTTGGGCTAGATGACCTTTGATGGTCCCTTCCAACCCAATGTATTCTATGATTCTTTGCTCTGCATCTGCCCACCTTCAGCTGGCTGTAACAGGACCTTCCTGACAGCACTCACCAAAGCTGCATTTCCATGTGCCTCTTCAGAGCAGTTCTGAAAGGCATCAGGATGTCAGCACAAGGCACCCCATCACAGCCAGGCATGCCAAGCAAGGTCCAGGATATCTGCTGTGCCTCACACCTCACACAGCACTCAGCCAGCCAGGCACAGCTCCTTCCCTCTACCAGGCAGAAACCACAAAGTACTCTGCTCTGCCATCTGCTCTCAGGGCCTTCAGCAGCAGTGCTTTGCTTAAAGAGGACCACAAGTAGATTCATGTTTCAGAAATCTTAACATATCATCCAGCACAGAAACAAGAGCATGTCCTTCCCAGTGCTGCAATTACTCTCTTTATCCCACCGAATTTACTCCTTCGCCTTTAGGCTATGGTGCTGGACAAAGAGCTTTAATTCACCATAATTTCTCAGTTGTTCCCTGGCTCCCTGCTTGTCTGGGCAGAAATCCCTTCCCTGCAAACACAGCCTGGCTCCTGGCTTCCAGGATGCAGGGCTTGATGTTTGACCTTATTAAAAAACAAACACTGTTTGTTTGTGCCAAGCTACAAAGCCCAAATGCTCAGCCTTGGTGACTTACTACCTCATTCTTCACCTTTCTTCTGTTTTAATGCCATCTATGAGTGTTCTGTTTTCCCCCTAAAACCACTGACAAACATGTTAAATCATGAAAGAGCAAGACCTGAGCCCCACCAGAGCTGAGCTTACTTTCCCTGTTTACAGCTCTGTTGTGAGTCTTGTAAATCTGCTGGTTTGAAATCCACATAGTCTGTACCGTATTAATTTCATATAATTCTAATTCCATAATCAATAGCTTTGAAGAATCAAATATCTCTGGAAATTGCAATAACATTATTACCTTTAGCAGTCTAATTTGCAATCTCATTAAAAAGATATCAAGTTCTTTTCAGTAACCCTACAGTGACGGAATAACTCTCCATCCTTCATTAGTCATACCCTTGCATGTTTGTCTAGGACTGGTGTCAAGCTGGGCTGTCCCCAGCTGGTTTTCAAATCCTGGCACAGCAGCAGCTTGCTTTCAGTGCTTCTCAGCCGTGATGACCCAAGCACCATTGCAAATCAGTACAACCAGTTCAGAGAGCTGTGAGGCCAATACCAGCAACCAGTCCCCTGGAACCAGTGGTGCGGAGCGGTGGTCCCTGGTGTGCCACACACAGAGAGTCACCATGGGACTTTCCACCCTGCAGTATGACCACAGCTGAAACTTGTTTTTGCGAAACACAACACACACATTTAACATTTCTGCATATATGGAGCACCTTTTCTGCATTACCAGTAGCTTTTCTGCACTTCAGCTGGTACCTGACTGAAAAAATGCCTTTTCTTCCCAATATATTCTGAAAATTACTGAGCACTGATGGTATCATTTGCCTTCTCATATGAAAGGAAAATCCATTTTCTTGAATATAGAAGAGTTCTGCAGTCAGAATTAGACAAGGAAATGTTTCAAGAGAAGGGGTTGGAGACTGGCTTCTCTCAGTGGCAGGAGCTCACTGGCAATTGGTGCAGTTAAAGCAGTTGATTAAATGCTGGATCCATGCCACCCACCACCACTGCCTGCATCCTCATCTCAGACACATTCCTCATCACTACCCCTTAGCCCCACAGTTTCCAGCCCCACTTAGTGAGGCTTTTCATATGACAGATAAAACAAAGCTATGCTAAATTTCAATCAACAAATCGCAGTAGCAGATTGGATTGGGTCCTGATTAGATAGGAAAATACCTGCAGAGAACTTATTCTGTAAAAACCTTGAAGGGTCTTAAAACTGATTTGCTGACAGGGTAGACCTTGATGTCATCCTTCTATAAGTGAGTTATGATTGTTCTTACAAATGCAAAATTGTATGCAAATATATCCATCACATCTTGCTGTTTCCCCTTTCATCTGCCTTTTTCCTACTCTTTCCTTTCCCTTCCCCTGGAAGTCTCCCAGAAGCTGGGAGCACATTTGTCCTGCACAAGGCCAGGGATGAAGAGAGTGGTGATGTGTGTGCTGTGCTATATGTCTTCTGACAAGTTTCCTGATGGTTTATGTCTGTGTCATGAGACATGGAGTTTCATTTCTGCCTTTGAAACATAGATCAAAGACCGTTGCCAGTATACATTCTTCCTTGACAATTCTTCACTGCTTTTGCAAAATATGGAGAGTTTGCAGTCAGCCAATGTCCTTCTTACAGGTACAACGATGATGTCCCAAGTGGTTTGGAGCTAGAAGGATTCACCAGGACTGCCAAAAAAGCTTCCTCAAACCCAGAGTGATGCATTGCATGGAAACCAGCAATGTTCTCCCATGGGAAGGAAAAGGTGAGGTTTTTTCACTCTACCCGGTGCTATCTCCAGAACACGAACACACTCGGGTGCTTGTGCCTCAGAGGCTGATTTGATGGATTTGTACCTAGTGAGGTATTAGAGGAGTCTTGGCAAGGGGCTGGGAGCCCTGTGCCACTGCTGACCCCACTCAGAGAGATTTCCACCTACTGTGGGTGGGTGCAAGGCGGGGACCAGGGCTAGCCCATGCCTTACTGGTTGCTGATGCTCAGTCTGCCTCTGGGCAATCTGTGAGTGGTTCTTTGGGGAACAGCTGCTGCTCCTAATTAAATAGCAGGGATCCATTCCTGCTCTGCAGTCTGGTGGCAGTAAGCCCTTCTACTGCTTCGGGTGCTGGGATTGATGCTGCTGTGAGACAACAGAAACTGCAGCTTGAAAATGGCAAATCAGGTGTAGACTTACTGCTATTAAAAGGCTTTAAAGTGGTTTAGGATTGAAAAAAAAAAAGAAGGGGGAAACCCAAAAATCTACCATAAAAGATCCAGACATGGCCACAAAGAGCTGAGTGGAAATGCCAGAGTGAAACTGAGTCCAACATGAACTTGCTTTAGGACTTTTTGAAGTACACCCACAGCGTGAGTCCTTAGCAAGGGACAAAGGCTCTCTCTGCTTAGTGGCCAAGGTCTCAAGCAGTGTCAAATTAAGCAATGTGGCTTTGAAATGCTGGATTTTTCTTGCACAATTTTAAGCCTGTGTTTGTAATACAGGATCAAAGTATTTTGAAGCCTTAATACTACAGAAACTTTGGTCACTCTACACCCTGAAGGATCTAAGATCTGTGTTGTTGGTAATTACTAATACATGAGTAACCTGCAAGGTCACAGCAAAGTGAATATACTGCAGCCAAATTTTATTTTTTTTAAAGCATATGTATTGAGGCATTGAGCTACAATGACATTTAATATAGGAGGAATCAACTTTTCTGAAGTTCTTACAGTTCAGTCTACACCAAGAACATTTCTGTTTCAAAGCCACCAAACGGTTATTGGGTAAAAACCTATAAATAATTCTGACACAGAAGTGAGAACCCAGGCTGCTATTTTTCCATGATAGCTCATTCCCTCCTAACCCAGTGAACATCCTCCTGCCTTTGACTGCAGTGGCTTAAATGGGAGCAGGGCCCAGGAGAGCCCAGAACCTGTTAGAGAGGGACATCTCCAAAAACAGGAGATGTGAAACTGAATCATCTCAGGCAGGAATAAATAATCAACTCTGGGTGTATTACCAGTTGCAAATAGTGGTTTACTGTGTGAGGATGTGAGGGACCAGTCTCATTTCCTCAGTATTTCAAAGGAGGGCTGGATCCTTCATTATGTATTTACCCAACCTGTGAATCCTTAACATCCTCCAGCTGAAGAACAGGCCAGCTTGCAGGGAATAATGACTGCTGATTTGCTCTCCTATCTACCTTTCATGAAAGGGTGGGAAGAGAAGGCAATGCAGAGAACTTACAGCAGGAGGATGATTAAGGCTAGAACTAGATGCTGAAGCCACTGACTCTTTCCATTATCATGGGGAAAGAGGTCTCAGCCCTTCAGCATTTCAGGTAAGTACTGGAGACCCTCTCATCCTCATGCCACCAGCTTTCCCCAATCCAGGCTGGCTGGGGACATTCCTCCTTCCACAGCAGGTGCCTTAGCACACACCTAATGCTGCAAAGCACATCCTACATCCTCTGGATTCCTGCTAGAGGCCTTAAAGAGCCCTGCAGAGATAGCTGTATATTACAGAGCAAAAAAGAATGACCAGGAAAATGCATGTGACTTCAAGGGAGAAAAAACCCCCAGCATCAGAGTTCCAGTTCAGCACCTATTAGGTGGACACTGGTTTGACAGGGACTGAATGGTTCTCATACAACATCTTCTCCTGAAACATCGGCTGCGGACAAAGATCTTTCCCTGTATGAATTATGACATATTATTTCACTTATAATTGCATTGATTTGCATTGAAAGCTCTAAACATCAGCCTAATAATTACCTTCAACCAATTTGTCATCCAGAATACAATAAACCATTAACCATGCCAGTGCTTACAAGCTGTTGATTCTCCTGCATCAGACGAATGGGAAGAAAATAAAAAGAAACACACAAAATGCCAGAGTATGCATCTAAGTTGCTGCTTTAAGGGGGAAAAAGTTGTGACAACAATTTCCAGTAAAGACAAGGGTAAAAAAAATACTTCAGAGCCAGCAACAGCACTTATTTACACAGAAATGTCCAAGCAGCAGCCAGGGTCTGGCACCCACCAGCACCAAGCTGCCCTGGCTGGAGCTGCAGGTCACCCTGCTGCCCTTACATCCACCGCAGACGTTTCCTGCAAGTCAGCACAAGGGCAGTTGTGCCCCAAACTCTTCTCTGTGGGGACAAAATCAGCCCTGAGTAGGATGGGGGGGTGGTGATGGTTTGTGTCAGATGCTGGCAGCACCAAATTGGTCACCTTTCTGCCTCGTCACTCCCCTTCCCTCACACACCAACCAAGATGACATTTCTGCTTACATCAAGGACATAAGCAAATATTTGAAGCAATGAAATTTCACACCACTCTGACGCCAACTCGTAGAAAAGGTCTGACTGTTTAAAATCATCACTAAGAAAACCTAGCTAGAGACGTGGAAAACTTTGGACAGAATAATTCTGGTCTCAGCAAGCTTACAGGACAAGGAGACAGATACACAAGACATGTTACAGAGAAAGCTGATGGGCCAAGGTTGCTGAACAGGGCTCCTACCCAGCCCAACTTTGCCAGGGAGGGAGAGGCTGCAAGTTCCAGCAGCCTGGAGAGGAGGTGCTCTGAGCCCCAGGAACTCCTGCGGGACTGAGAAGGATGAAGCCAAGGAGAACTACAACAGGATTTGACTGCTTTAAACTCTTTTGACAGCAGGTACTGTTATGCATTTTATCTGTGTGAAATCTTCCAGCAACCAAGCACTTTACAGCTCCTGGCCTGGGGAGCTGACATTACACGGTGCTTAGCTTGCAGCATCGTGCTAAATTTTACTATCACTGCGAAACTTCCCCACCCCCAACCAGTTCCAGCATAGTGGTCTTTGTTTTTCAGAAAGTGATCTTGAAACACATACAGTGGTTTTGAGGGGCAAGATGAAAGCCTGATGTGACTCACAGTGGTGTTCTCAAGAGGTGTTACCAGGGCTGTCCTCCCCACCAGGAAAAGGCACATCACAAGGGTGCTGGCTGGAGGTACACATGCCCCACTGCTCCAGAAGTTCCCAGATTCACCTGCTGGAGCCACAGGGCTGCACACACAGAAGGTGACAGCCCCTGTCAAGGGCATAGCCATCATCACCCTGTACTGCAGGGATGAGCTCTGAGGGAGTGTTTCTTTCCCACCTGGGAAGACCTTTGCATTGCACAGATCTGTTGAGACTTCCTGTGACTCTTTGAGCTGCCCTGAGCAGCACAGCTCCATCAGCAGGCTGGGGGGTGAGAGCAGCAATTCAGGAACATCTTCCACTGGGCTGGAGCCTCCTGCCTTCACCATAACATTCTATTCAGCCTACAGCTCTTCATATAAAGTATCATCAAATAATTTACAGTAGATGTCAGCTGCAAGCTACAACCAACGAGAAGGTTTATTTAAGATACCACGTGGATTGTTATACAGGATCCTGATGGATTATTCCTATCTGAGAATTTACAGATACTGCAGGAGCACGGCCAACAATTTGGATTAGTTTAGATTAAACTCAGACTGGGTTGTTTTTTCTCCCTGAGGAAATCTCAGCCCCAGGTCTACAGATTCTTTTTTAAATGAAAGATATAGACAAAAACAACTTCTACGCTTTCCAACAAGCACCTAAAGTGCTTTTCCCATCAATCACCTTTGATATATGGAGGCAGAAGTGTGAGTTACTTCATTAAGAGCACTCACACATAACTGGATACATTTACATATTAATCAGACAGCTGAGCTGCTAATCTTTCCATCTTCTGTGCATCTATAACCATCAGTCAGAGCTGGAGTGCTGTTAAATACTCCAGGTACCACTGAGTGCTCTAAAATCAAGACGAGTGGAAATGACAGGGAAAGGCTGCTATTTACAGTGCTCCCAGAGAGCCCAGCACTGTTATCTCTGCAGCAGAAAGATAAATACATATATCTAACACCAGGAACTGTAATCCAGAGGGATCCCTAAGCCAGGCAAGGCACTCCCACTGCCTGAAGGCTTTAGTGATTCCCAGGAAAAGGCTGGTTCAGTTCAACCTTCTCTAGGTTCTTTGCTAGCGTCGCAGTGACACAGGGCACCCAGAACGGTGCAGCCTGGGCAGCCGGTGCCCATCAGTTCCACACCTGAGACTACCACAGGAAATACAAATGTAACAGTTGCCTTTGCCGAGGAAGTGAGTTGTGGTATCGCTTCCTCTTTGCAGAACTGTCACCGTTTACACTTCCTGGGTTTTAATTAAACAAAGGAAAAATAATGTGGGTGGCTGCAGCGATACCATGGGCTCTGTCAAGCGTTCTGATGTTCCCTGCTTTGGAGCTTCACAGTTTTGTTTCCTGCATTCTCTATATTATATGGACAGAAAGGTCAGCCAGCCCCTGAGGAATGGCTTTCTGCTTTTGTCATGAGGCATCACCTGGATTATCTGCAGCTCTCAATACAGCACCAGGCTGGCTTTGCTGCCCATACCCAGGTACAGTAACCCAGCTGCACTGGCAATACACTCATCCCCTCCTTGGCACCTCATCCCAGCAGCCCCAACCTTCAGAACAGATCCTCAAAGCAGCACCAACAAGCTCTGCACTTCCCTCCCTATTCACGGCCCGTGCAGATGCTTTGAAGATCATGAGCCTTTATATAGGCTCTGCCATCATCCTGGGCCCACAACCAAGAAGTTTTGCCAATAGGTTTGGTTCTTAAATGAGAGCCCAGATTCTCCACTGATACCATTACAGCTCTGCATACCCCATGCCGGCAGCTGGAGATGTTAAGCACTCCTATTCCTTACCCCATGGAAACAGGCAGGTTTTGGAAGCCAGCAGCAACTCACGTTCCTCATCCAGAGTGGCTGCACACAGCACTGGTGCTTTACAACCAGTGGATCTCTCCTCATTCTTTCGCTGCTTTTTGTAATGTTTTATTGATTGGTTTTGTCGAACTATTTTATCAACTGGAAGTATTTCCGACCTCTGCAGTCTGACCATAAATATTAGAGAGATGAGGGAACACAGGCTTTACAATGGAGCTCTAGCCCAGCCTTGAGTCCAGCTGGAAAGCCAGCCTCTGGCCAGCGGCCTTGATTGACCCAAGCCAAAAAGTTGAGAAAGGAGCTGGGACAGACACACTAACATCCGTGCACATATTTCTACTTTTCAGGCAAAGGCACAAGCACAGCCACCCTTTCCTCAACAGCTTCAGTGTAGGTAATTCTACACTGGGAGAGGGAATCACAGCAAAAAGGGCCAAGAAGGGGCTCTTCAGGCAGCTTTTTGAAGCCAGGAAGGCAACATGCCTGTGCTAAGAGCTGGAAACTTGTGGGTGGTCTGACTTAGTTTCTTCTCAGCTGAGGGTAGCAATGTGAGAACTTTATTTTCTCTATCCCTTCTGCAGCTCCTTGAAGTGGAAGCACAAAAGGGCTGAGCTGCAACTCCCATAGGAAGGCCAGGCTGGAGGCAGGGGAATAAATAACTAGAGGGATTAAGAAGAGTTGAGCTGTTTTTCTCTCCATCATACTTGCTCTCCAAACATAAATAGGTTAAAGATGGTAGTATTTGACTTCAGTGCTTGCAAGCACCTTCAAAAAATAAACAGTCTGAGGGAAGGACAGCACCGTTGATGTGCTGTTCTAGGCAGAGGGCTCTGGGATGCTGCTGCCATGCCCAGACACATTTTGGTCCTCTGTGCAAGCTGTGAAGGCAGCCGATGTTGCAGTATGCCTCAAATACTTCAAATGGCCCAGTCACTCCAAATGTCTTGGCAGGGAATGAGAGGTTTTATAGCACTGCAGCTATATCACATCACTATTTCTGGGACATTCTACAAATACAGTTTTTTCTTTGGAAACAGCCAGCAGCAGCAGCAGTGAGACCAAACTTCCTCCCAGTACCGGACCTCTCCTTTTTGGCCTCTCTACTTCACTAGAAAATCCCCTCCTGGGTTAAAGGCTGGTTCTCCCCAAATAATAGCTGTTGAAGGAGCTGCAGACAGCCAGGGCAGGAGTCTTTCCTTTCACCCAGTGAGCTAGAAAGACAGGTCCCTATCTCAGCTGTCCTTGGGGCAATTTTAGCACCTTTCCCAGTGGCGGCAGAGAAGCAAGGCCCTTTTTGGGGGTACAACAGGACTGTCCCAGCACCATTATCCACCTTGTTTTCTGATTGTTGTTCTCAAGTCCTACACAGGTTCCACTTGCTAATCCCTGACACACTGAAACACCCCTAAGTGCCAAGCAAACAAGGTAGGGTATGGCAGAGTAGCAGGCAGCAGGTTTTGTGTGTCCTCCTCCATACAATCTACCTGAAGGCAGCTCAGCAGGCAGCATGCCTGGAGAGCAGAACAATGGGTTCCCCGTGGGCTCAACCTTGGTGCAACATGGGCACTGTAACTGCAAGAAGGCAAGGCCCTCGACTAGGGTGGTTTATGTGTTTGCCAATTCCTTCCATGCCTACAGGCTCTGTAGCAAGACAGAGCCCAGACAGCCTCCTGCCATCTCTTCCCTCTGGGACACAAGGATTTACCACCAAGCAGCATCTCACACAGTGTCAGATTTATACAACCTGAACTTTTATTTACACCTCAATTTTGTCACTGCTCACACACAAACACAAATCACATTGCTTTCCCAAGACATTCTCACCAGCAAGATTGCATGTTTCGTCTCCTGGCATTTAAGGGTGGAGTGCAGCCATACCAGCAGCCAGATATTAAACAAACTGGGGAAAAAACAGGAGCTAGCAGCTCTGATTGAAGATGAACAGGTATTTGGATTTTCAAAGAGATAATGCTTTGACTTAAGCACATGAATGATCACATTTATGAGGCTATTCTGCTGCTTTGTAGTCAAATTAGATGATGCACTTTCAAAAACTCATCCCCAGGCGAGTTCTGGGCCATTTTTTGAGGTCTGGCATGAAAGCACCAGACAGACCTGAGCCACGTGCCAAGTGATGAAACCCAGCAATTGCTCACTGCCTGCTGCTTTGAACAGTTTGAAACAGAAATGCAAATATGTATTTTTTTCTTAGTGACCCAGCTCAAACCACTTCAGCTTGATCACATAGATGCAGAGTGAGCAGTCCACCAGAATAAACATTTACTCAGGTGCCTGCTGAAAGGCTGCAGAATCCCATAGCAAGAAAGACATTAAAAAAAAAAAAAAAAAAATCCCCTCCCAGAGCTTTCAGGAAAGGCCGTGAAACCTTTCTGCAGGTTTCTCTCGCAGACTCAGAGCACTAGGGCTCTCCTTGCCAGCTGACAGTGCCCTGTACTGAGATGGTGGTAGCATGCACATCTAGGCTCTAGGGCACAAAAAGCAGGACAGACGTCTGCAGTGGATGTTACAGCTCTCAGGGTTGCACAGAGGCTGTCTATGCCTGCACAGAAGAGCGAAGAGAATGAGCGGGAGCCAAGAGACCCGACAAGGCAGTGTCACAGCCCCTCCTGCTGCAAGCCCTGCACACTGGAAATCTCGGAGCTCTGGTTTCCACTCAGGTCTCAGCTGCCTGTCCACAGTTGCCTGGTTGTGGGATTAGGAAGTCACTCGCAGTCCCACCACAGTTGTGCCCAGGGACTTCCCAGGACAGTGTGGGCAGGCTCAAACCAGTTGTGCTTGCTTGCAGGAGGGGCTGTGCCCATGGACCCTGCAACACCACTGAACGCATTTCATGCTTGAAGGGCTAAGTGTTCATTTATGGGATGAATGCTCTAGAGTTGCAAGCCTGGAGTGGAGTCAGAGCCCAGAGTGATCAGTGGAAAAGATTTTCTCTTGCCAAGTGGGGTCTGGACTACCACTTATGATCAGTGGGACAGGGCTCCTCTCATCCATCTAAAATACGTAGGATTTTGTGATGGAAGAGCTTCCAAAAGCTGCAAGAGACCAATCATGATGAGCATTACAGCTGCACTGACAGGGCAAGCCTTCCCAGCCAAATGGATCCATTCCCATGCAGGCAAGAGCTGCCTTTCCTGCCCTTACCTACCTGAGCAGGGCTCCTTCTGTCTCAGTAGCACCAATCACATTTCTGTAGAGCTTTCTGCCTTCTGTGTAGCTCTGCAACTTCCTTTTCCTTTCCATTTTAGTGACTTCAGATTTTCCACCCAACACTAAAGTTTCCTTCAAAGTCCAGATTTTATAGAGCAGCACCAGCAGTTTCCTCCTTAGTCACTTCTTTCCACTCGCTGGCAGGTCTGTTTTCCTTAATGGCTGCTTCTCCTGGGACAAGCACAAGTGCACCCAATTGCCACATAACCAGCTCGATCACCAAATCTCCCTCATTTCCCCCATCTCTTGCATTGCTGTGCTTTTTTCCTAACCTGTATCACTTTTGGTTCCCATCCCTCTTTTCTCCACTCCCAGGTCCATCCCCTAGACAAGAGACACTCCAGCTCACTGCAAAAGCACAGCCCAGCTCACATCACTGATCCTTGCACACCTATCACATTGACTGTTTAGGTGGATGCCATGTACAACCTGTAGAGCTCCCTTAATTTATGGATGTGAGACAAACACAGAGCTCCACTGTGCTGCAGAACAGCAGCAAAAGAGAGTCCAAAGACTCCTAAATGAACCAAGACTCCAAACTGTTCCAGAAGTAGGGAAGACACTAGCAGGGAGCTGTAGCATCCCCTCTGTTCTATGGAGAGCACTAGGTACCATGGTGTGATGCTGCTTTGGCAGACATGCCTGGATGTTGTGAAATAGACCCCAAATTTAGGTCTGTGCTCTGCTCAACTGTGAGATGTTGTTATTCAGATGTGCAGCATTTGCTCGAGAAGAAGGTTGATTTTAATTTGCACATCCAACTTTTAAGTCTCAGAAGGTAATCTTTTGTGATACACTGAAAGAGATTATTAGGAAATGTCAATTCAGGTGAGAGGCTCTGTGTGGCTTCCACCAGCCTTGGAGAGAATCAGCAACTCCACCAGTACTGCAAGATACAGTAACCATTCCAGCAAATTTGTCCCATGGCTTAGACATTGTTCTGGCACCCGAGAAGACTTAAGTGTCGTAGTTTTTTGCTTAAGAGTACGACAGACTTAAGATTATTTCACTTTACTCTTTTTAATGAAAAAGGGCAGCAAAATAATAACCCTCTCACTGAATTGGAGAAAAGTTGTATTTTATAATGTGCAGGAAAAGATGCAGTATACATCCTTAACAGCTAATACAGATACAGGATACATAAGAATTCCCCCAAAACCTCCCTCCCCAACCAAACCAAAAGCACCAAAACCCCAGTGCTCATTTTCTGTCTCATTTTCACTGTCTCCCATTTAGGTCCAAACAGGCTGAAATTCACTGTAGTGGCCTTAAAGGCTGCAGCCTGCAGGGTACTCCTACATGGTTACCTAGGTAAGGATCCCTCTGGAGAGCTGAAAGGAAGAAAAGAGAACGAATGGACCTTGCTGCCCACTTATAAAATCTCTGCAGGATTATGGGATTGAATAACAAAAATTACAACATCTGGGGGCGACTAGTCCATCCCCTGAGACGGATCTTGGTCTCCGTAGTTTTCTCAGGTAACTCAGAATAACCTGTAATCTCTCAAACCATGAGAGTAAGTCAGACACCTGCTTGGTGGTTCCTGCAGCTCAGCCTTCTGTCAAGCAAATGCAGTGACAGAGGATCCCATTTTTGCTAAAATTCCACACTGGAGCGTATTGAGCAGCTGACATCGCCCACTGAGTACCCAACCCTCTCCTCTCATGAGTCTCTGGACACCCGGATCAGCAGTTCTCACCCAGAACCACCACCCAGCAGCACCAGACAGGGCAGCACCAGAAACTGTTCCCAACAAATCATTCTCTGGAGAAGTTCAAACCCTCAGCACTCATCCTTCCATCTCTTCTGTACCCTGAGTGCTGCAGAACTTTTAACATCCCACTGTGGGAAACTGCCCTGCCTAACATACGACATCTCTTCAAACAAGCAGAGCCTCTCCACCTCTGAATTTCATGTAATGGGATGGTGAGAATTCATCTATACAGAAGTTTCCCACACAAGCCCTCCCTAGAGCACTACCACTGTCTTGCACATCCTCTCAAAGATGGCAACAAGGAGTAGTTTGAAAATCCTCCAACCATCCCAACTAAGGACTGAGCTGTCTTCTTCCCAGCATAGGAGAGGCTCTCTGGGGCCCAGTTTCCCAGCTGATGAAGAGGACACCCATGCCTGCGCTGCCACAGCCAGTGGCTCACCGACCACACCTGGCTCATCTCCAGTAAACTGCCTGTCACTCCTTCATGACTCTCCAACCCAGACTCCCCTCCTCAGCACTGGTCCCAGGGAGCACATGGAGGCTAAGCCAGCTCAGCTTCCATGGCCACAATGCCCCACACAGCAGGACTGGAGAGATGCTGCAGAACATGAATGGGGCTTATGGAGACAGCTACAAGTACATGAAGCGTAAAATGGAAGCAAAAAGACTCAAGTCATCCAAGGTTTTATGATCATTCCTCAAGAAAGAAGAGGGCTTTAGTCCCACTTTCACTAACATTTCTTTTTACTGCTGCAACACTGCTTGGCTGATTGGAAGAAAAGCCTGCAGAATTTTAGCCTGGCTTAAAACAAATCCATCTACTGTATCAAGGAGACTTCGGTTGAGAGGGTAGACACAGAAACATTCATTATTTAGTGGAAAATGTATCAAATTTGATAGAGCCTAAACTCCTTTTTAAATGACACTGATTAGTTCTAATTGGTGCAGGAGTTGGCATTATCCAGGTCCTGACACCAGCTCAGGAGCCGAATGTGGAATCAAATTAATTCCAGTTTAAAACTATTGCTGGGGTTTATATTTTTTTTTCCTTTTACTATGCCAAGAATATGTTTGACAATTAATTGTGCAAATGTCTAATTTAGAGTTAAGAAACTGTAACAGTTTTGGGAGAAGAAAGGTTGATGGATGGCAGCAGAAGAGCTGAGGATAGCATTTCAACAGGCTGACAAGCTCATACCCAGGGCTGAAAAGAGCTGATTAGGTTAACTGTTATTAATTAAATACCTGCACATCTTATGTCACCATCTAATATGTGGCAGTAACTATACAGTTACTGCTTTTATACTTTACTGGTATCCACATCATGGTGCCTGTTGCTTTGAGGTGCTACTGCTGGGGCCAAGACAATGGGTGCTAGCAAGGGTGGGTGCTTTCCAACACCCCATCACAAGGAATATACCCCACAGATGAGTCAGGCAACCACACAAGGGGAAAACATTAAAATCAGTATTTTCAAGGCTGAAAGGTTTCACAGCCATGACAAGTCTGTTCAGAACAGAGATCCAATGAAAAAGGAAATTTTGAAAAAAATATTGGAAGATGGGTAACTGGCTTCTGTGAAACTCATATCCCAAATTCCTGCTGGACACGCTCAGACCTTTATTTTTTTTTCTTGGTGGAAAGCCACTGAGAGGACAGAGAAAACAGAGTCTAAAAGAGACTGATGCTTATCTCCTTTTCCCTCCCCCTTGACTCAGAATCTTTTCCCAAAGCCCCAACTAGAGACCACTTGACTACAGTGAGTACCTCCTAACTTTTCAGAAAGGTCCAGGAGGAGAAATGGGGAAGAGAGAGTGGTCTCTATAATGCAAATGGAGTAACCAGCTTAGACAGCATTCGAACCCCATTGATGCTTCATAACGGGTGTGACAAGGACCTGAGACAAGCCCAAGTACCTCCCCGGGAGGCATTACAGTGAGAGTGTGAAATCTGTATTGCAGTTTGAGTTTCTTAAGGACACCCTTCTGGTGGCCATATATCTCTTGTAAACCAGCAAGGTGACCACATGACTGACAGATCATGTTATGCTGTGGAAGTGCAGGCACCTATCAGGCAACTGGAAGATCTACAAGGGGAGATAAAAAGAATCTGCACAGCATAATGCACCACCACTTACACTTCTGGGCTATTTGGGGTCCTGGAACAAATTCAGCTACATTTATGTTGCATTTAATCCTGAACAAAAGGTATTCTCTTCCCCAGATTTCTGGTCAGATGAAAGGACAGTGAGGTCCTCTCCTCAGGAGCCAAACACACTTACCTGATACTGTCTCCAGTGGGAAGTATGTCAGTCTTCTCCACAGTGACATTCCAGCGCTTAAAGTGTATTTTCCATTATACACCTAAGCTCAGATATCTGTAAATCACATCCTGAGAGAAGTGAAAAGTACAACCTGTTCTTAAATTTCTCAGCCACTAAAGCCATGTAAACATCTCCTGCTCTACCTTTCTACTCAGCTAGCTCCTTTATTTATATTAGAGGCACCTGTAATTTAATATTTTCCTAACATATTAATATTTTCCTAAGACAGAGAACTCAGCTCATTTTAATCTAGCTATTAATTCCTTTCAGGTCCAGAAGTACTTGCCCTTTTTTTCATTAAGATAGAGGTAATCCCCTGTCTGCTGAAAGGTGAAAGCTTCTGCAGAGGTGAAGGCTGCTAGAAGGCAGAGTAGAACTGGCTCTTGATGGAGCAGAACATCAGGTGCTTTGTACCAAACAGTGCTCCTGGGAGCAGCTGGACACATCCACCTCCTCCACTCCCAGTGCTGACAGCTTCCAGGGTTCAAGTGACACAAGGCAATGCCCCCCCAGTCTGTAAGAGATGGTAAAGACACCTCAGCCCTACTCTCACGACACAAACCCTGAAGGGATCATGAAGGTTATTTTCTTCATTTCTATTATCCTTCTCCATGAAGAGCCTTGTTAACCAATTTTATCTTCAGCCTTATCATGACCTTTTCTCTAGAAAAAGGGGGTTTGGGTTTTTTGGTGGTGGTTTTTGTTTTGTTGTTACCATAAAGCAATGAGAACAGCTCTGCTTATTTGTAGGTCCTGGTAGAGATTTACAGGTACAAAGTGACAGGGGAAGAAAAAAACCCAAACAAAAACCAAAACAAAAAAAGAAACCCAAATCCACCCAGAGACCTTACCCCAGACTGTAGACAGCCATGACCTAGACATGGCAGTGACATTCCCATCAGGGGGATCAGATCAGTTCTAGCCCAAGGAAACATTCAGGCTGTGTCTATGCAGATGAACAGGCCCTGAGGAAGGGGTCACATCACACCACACCTTGGACACTGCTATTGTGAAGTGAGTTTGTGTACAGGGATGAAAGCTAACTGGACATTGAAGTCTTTACTCATTTGCCTGATTGAATGCAGGCTGCTGGCTAGAGCAGGCAGGCTGCGGGACTGGGGAGGACTCTCTCTGGTGAAGTAAATATCTGCCCACGCAGACCGAGTGACCAAAGAGGCATGACAGGATGCTGAAAAGTCCCTCAAGTAGTGACATATACAATATACAGTAAAATATATTTACCTCATCATTCCGGAAATGCCTGCTGACAGTCAGCTGAACATTGATCCAGGCTTAAGTAGATTGAAGACAATCTTCCATGCATTCATGGTAGTCTGTCTGGCCAGCAGACTGAGAGGTTATAGTCCTATGCTCTGGCAAGGCCATGACTGAAATAGTGTGTCAGCTGTTGGGCCTCTAGTTCAAGAGGAGTGTGAAAAACTGGGAATGCCCAGCAGGAGCTATGAGAGAGTCATGACAAATGGCACACAACCTGCTTTGCAGAGGGCAAAATCAAGCTGTGCGGGTTGGCAAATGGGGCCAGTACCCAGCAGTCACCAACACTGTGGGGTCAAGTTCCTCCTTGTTGGGGTAAGTGACACAGACAGGGAAAGAGCTTGGGGTGCTCAGCTGGGACATGCACAACACTTCTGAGCCAGAAGGGTAGTGCAGCACTGGACCTGATTACTGCATCCTTCAGAATGCATAAGGCTCAGCCACAAAAAAATCTGTGGTTTAGGCTGTCCTCAGATGGCTGACAAATTTTCAGAAGAATGCTGGACTAAACGATCCCTACAGATACTCTCCAATCAGTGTTTCTATGAAGCTACAATCTTATTAAAAATAATAAGCAGGTGGGATGTACTTTCTTGCTTTAACAACATTCTGAATGTCATAAATACTGGCAACTTTTCCTCAATCTGGCTGTCGAGAAGTTTCAAATTGACTGTTAATATGAAGGTTATCTTCATGCAGGAGTGTGTTAACTATCAAGAGCTATAAAGAAACAGCTTTAAAAAGCCTTGGTGCTTAAAATTTTTTTTGTTTGTTTTTAAAGACAATAGGGACTAAAGATAACTGGAACTACTTGTATTTCAGAAGGGTGGGGGGAAAAAAAAATGTGAATCTCAGCCAGGGACAATGACATCAGGAACAGAAGTAACAGAAAAAGCATCTAATATTTGAACAAATCAATGAGGCCAAATTCAATGAATAAGTTACCACAAATTATCTCCCCAGATCTGATTCTCATACGAAATCAGGGAAATCTCATCTCTAAGTGCTAGGTTCTAGAAATGAAAACAGAATGAATAATTTCATCTGACTGCTGCAAAAGCTGCAAGGCATCACTTGGAAAATACCACATTGATTTGAGCTGCATGGTATTACTAACTTGAGCTTTACTTTGTGTAATTGCTGGCACTGTCCTCTGAAAGCAGAATTCTTTGTAACCAGCTGTACCATGAACATCAGCTTACTTAATGATGCTTATCTGCCTTGAAAGAATGAACCACTGCTCTGAAAATAATCTTGGGTTAACTCAATACAAATCCCAGGAAAAGGAAGGTAATGCGAACAGCTGAAATCATGTTCTTGGCAGTCTCTCTGTTCTACTGGGTGTCACATCTTCCTGTCAGATCATCTGATCCACCCAGGTGAGCTAAAGAACTATGCAAGTTAAAAGTCATTCTCAAGTAGAAGATGAAGTGTTGCAAGGTTTAAAAAAAGGAGAATTTGTAATGAAAGCAACTTTAAAGAGAACATCTGTTCCTTTTAGGTTTGTGGCACTACAATCAAGCTGCTTTCACCAAGTACAAGCTATTGATATGAACAACAGTTCCTAAACAAGGGAAACTACTGATAGTCCAATATGTAGGCTCCCTATTACAATATGCCCTTAAGCTGCAGCACCATCAATACCTCAAAGAGGATGGAAATGACAAGACAGTGTTTTCACTGACAAAGCCATTTCCCTAAGCCATGCTAGGTTTCATAGAGCACTTCAATTCTTAGCTGTAATGGAAAACTTCAGTTAAAAAACAACTCAAAAAAAGCTGCTTTTCAAGATTCAGAAGATTATAAGCCAGGAACAGAAATAATGAAAAGACAGGTTTTGTCAGTTGATACGCAAGAAGAGTTGTGTAAAAGACAGCTCAGTATTTTAGGATGAAAAATAAAAAGATCAGGCTAAATATAAAATATGCCACATCTTTAAGTGCCTTTGTGCATATGAAAAACAAGTGGATGTGGTTTGCTTTTTTGCTTTTGGTAGAGTTCAGCAGCCTAAAACAAAGAAAACAGAATATAAACCTGTGAAAAAAGCCTGCTAAAATAATGAGAGATGTGTGCATACGTCACTCAAGGACTGTGGTTTAACTGCTATTTAAGCAAATTGCATGGCTTCCTGGAATGGCCATATGGTGTGGTAAACACGAGGTTTCATGTGGAGCTGCCAACACAGTACTCAAAAGCTGAAGCACTCCATCAGATAAATACTCTCACTGAACAGCACAAGATCAAAAGGTTGTGACGAAGCCCCCGTCATACAAACAACAGCTCTGAGCCAACCCAACCCAGCTATTACCTACGTGCGTTACCTATGGCACAGTGCTCCTATCAATTCCCAAGGAACCTTGGTTTTACAGTGCCTGCTGGCAGATGTTAGAGGTAATTTTGAGAGAAAGGTACACAAAAACCAGACTTAGTTTAAGGTCAAATGTATTGAATGAGCGGTCTAGAGAAGGGCTAAAGTACAAGGACATCCTTCTGGATGGAATTCTGACAAACAAATCTTAACAATATTAGTATCTAGGAAAAAAGAAGCGGGAGTGGGGAGGGAGGGGAAGCTTTCCCAAAAGTACTCTTAAAGAATGAAAATAAACAGGGTCCCTTCTCCAAAAGCATTCTAGGTTTGTCCACAGCCCACCAAATCTGAAACAAATTGCAAGTGTCTGCACTGATCTAACCTGTCATTACCTACTTCAACACACGAGAAACTGCCAAACTAATTATTCAACTTCTCTGAAACATCACTGCATCATTTTAACGTTTTCATGAAGTGAAACTGCCATGTTTACATTCCACTCCTAATCTGAGAAGTTCTAGACCCCTAGAGCTTTTATTATCTTGCTTTATAGTTTACTGATTTGGGGTTGTTGTTTTGGCTTTTGGGTTGGTTTTTTTTTAATAGCTTTTCTCAAAGTGCAGAATTCAAAGTTGTTATCAGCTTAACACAATTTCACTTTCAAAACTGTCAACGGACAGAACAGCTTAGTAGAAATTCCACAGCCAGTTTGGGGAAGCATGATCACATTACAAAGAACTGTAAATGTTCTGCAGAAGAGCAGGGAAGTTTTCACACGGGGTTCTGTCAACCATCCATTCAATCACTTTAACATGATTTGGACATGGTAATAGCTTCTTACCACTGTACTGCCACTATGATTTACATCTATAAAATCTGGCAGTAGCTACGAAAGCACAATCACAACAAAAAAAGCAACTGAATCTCTAGTTGGGAGGCACCCAGTTACAAAATCTGTAATTACTTGAAGTCTAGCTGTTACAAACTATTAAAAATACGACAATTAAAATTTAATCAAAGAAATACATTCAAGAAAGCTCAGGAACATGAAGGAGATAAAGGCAGCTGAGAAAAGTGACAGGCACAACTGATATTGAATTGTTAATTTTTTAATAGAATAGCACTGTCCTATACTACCTTGTGTTCCAAGTATGTGTCACCACTCATCTCCATCAAAGATATGATCCCTTTTGGATGTCAATAAATATCAGAAATTAAACACAGTCTCAATACTAGAGATTTCTCAGGATTATTTTTTAAAAAGGCAAGGAAATAGCATCAGCTGCCATTTCAGTATCATGAACTGGTTAAAGAAAATTAAAGCATTTAAGAAGAAATCAGTTGGGTTTTTCTTTAATAATTCTGAAGTATGAATTGACAGTTTCAACAAATGCTTGAGAAGAAGGAACAAGCCTGTTATATTCATGTTATATTCATCAGGCTATTAAAAAACCCCAAAAGATACTAAGGTAGTTCTCAGCTGCAAAGCAGCAAAACACTACCGTGAATCAGAGCATCTCAAAAAATGCAGTGGACCTTTTATGGGTAAGAAGCTAAAGTTAATAGTATTGGTATCTTTAAACTCCATGCTAGGAAAAGTGTCTGTGTAAATTATTAGGGAAACAGAAGAGTAAATTTTAAAGAGGCAATTATTTAGACATACTGAGAGTAGAGAAGATGGGGATTTACTAGTTCTAGCAAGCTGCAGCAAATGAACAACACACCATCCAAAGTAAAAAGCAAACAAACAAACAACATCACTAACTTCTTACATATTGTCTTTGGTTGTTTAATATCAAGAAATACTTTTTACAGAATATGTGAAGACTATTCCTTGGAATTTCATTCTGTGTCAATATCCTTCCTGTGGCCTCTTCGGTAAACTAGAGGACAGGCTTTTACTTTCTCTGAATTGTTTTTTTTTTCCTACAGTATTTTCACATCTCTTCAAATCTCAAATTTCTTTCATTTACAGGTTTTTGTACCAAAGTGTGTACCTAGAACAGACTTTACATTGTATAATGAAGGTTATGTTTCTTGTGTTATAAACTTACTAAAAACCATTTTCCACCATATACTATTGAACTTACAGCAGGATTTAGACAGGAATAAACATCTGTAGTAATAATAATATTAATAAAAAAAACCCCAAACATCCAAAGTTACATTATCAAGGATTAGAATTATTATCTCTAAGATTTTTTTTTTAAATGACTCCTTTAAAAAGCTTTGTAACAGAAAGGTTTCAACGCACAGCCAGAGTTGCTCAGTAGTTGAGGTGAGAGGAAGAGACATTTAGGGTTCTCCCCTCACTTCCTTGCTGTCTTTGCCACTTAAGTTTAAAATGTTTATCAGGTGTATGATAAATGTAAGAAATTGACAGTAACATACACTTTTAGCTGTATTTCAACTGGACTATGTACAATATCTCGACATCTGAATCAAAAGCGTTCTGAACAGTGTCAGATAAAAGTTATTAGGAAAAAGAAACCAACAACAGAAAGGCTCTTGAAACACCTTTAAAAAACGTAACACGAAAATAATTAACCATTGATTTCTTGGCATGTAAAAGTTCTATACAAATTTTAAAAATTTTATTTGCAGGTACTAACCTCTTGAAAAGCTCACTCTGTATTTACACTAATTCTTTTAACAAGTTTATCTCAAATTAAAGCATATTTAAAACAATCATGATTGCATTAACTTTTCTACTTTAAATTATTACCCAATTAGTGCTTTATTCACATTTTAAAAACTTGTACATTTTATTACAAATATAAAACAGTGCAGTTTTTCATACATTATCCCAACTCTGAGACAAACACTTAAAAGACATGGAAAAAGATTTTGATTTCTATAAACATAACATTTGCATTACTCATACCCCTTTCTTCACTGTCCTCCCCTAACCCCGTTTTAAAAAGATCAAACATACAACATACTGCAGGTTTATTTTTATTCAAAAAGTTACTGTCTCAAGACATAAATACAAATCAGAAAACAGTACAATTAGGACAATAGAATGTGGAGGACAACAGGTTAAGGTAAATATATAAAACATTTTTAGCTGGTTGAAAACAAAGCTGTAAGAACTGCTTTCACAAAGAAACACTCCTTCAAGAGTAAGAAAAATCAACTTAAGTTTAAAATCATATATACAGTCCTCTCAGCAGTTCTATTAAATGCAGTGGTGTGAAAAACAATATAGGCAGTACTTTTAGACATGAGAGTATTTATTTATGCAAAATGAGTTAGGCAGATCTAGTTTTGAGTTTGTTGTTACCCCATGACTTAGTAAAATAATTATATTTTATCATGATCCTTTAGATAATCTATGGTTTTAGGCTACCACAGCCGAATGTTTAATTTCTGAGTCTAAAAACTGGAAGTCTTTTTGTATTCACCCATGTGGGGAGGTTCTTGTATTGCAAGCATATTAAGGCATGGAATGATTAAAATAATATACCTCAAGAACTGAGAGAAAACTGACAAAAAATATACATATGTAATATAAGTTAATATTTCCTTTAAAATGATGTCTAGCTGCCTAAGCCTTGCAAAATGAGTCAATGTCAAAATGGTATAAATCCACTTTCTGTTTTAGACCAAATTTAATTTATTTGTGAATGGACACAAAATGAAGTTTAAAGCTTAGCTTTCAAAGAATATTATGGGTTGTTTATGAATTTCTATTATCCAATCTAATTTACATACAGAGGAAATGTACTGTAACCTGTTAGAAGTATCTTTAACCTGAAGACTGCTTGCAAAGACAGATAGATAAAACAATATAAAATACAAATTTAAAAATCATTTTTAAAGCATGAATTCTCATGCTCTTCTATTTTTAAACATTGTTAAACTTTCAATATATTTCTGAAACCTCATAATTTTAAGTTGGAATTTAAAAGTAAGAAAAAACTAAACAAACTGCGCAATTATAAAATCAGCACCAATTTATATATATATATAATTTTATTTAAAATTTAGATCCCTATTCCCACACTCTAATAAGCTGTATAATTTTTGTTTAGAATTTTTCTGCAAACATACTACAATAAGCTTCTTTTATTTGGAGACAAAATACAGTGGCACTACTGGAAGGAATTTCACAACATTACATTTTTTCTTAAAGGACAAGCAAACTTTCAGGGTTGGTAATGGGCAAGCATGACTGAGATGTGTTATGTTCTGGTAGTTCATAGTTTATGGACCTTTCTGAAAAGCATGAAGCTTTTGGAATAAAAGTGTGTTTTAGATTAAAAAGCTCTTAGAATTCTGCTTTATGTATTTTTTTCCCATGATTAACACAAACCTTCTGTGTTTGCATTTAATTTAAAATACTGACACTCTTCTGGTTCTATCACTGTAGGAAAACCAATTCATCTATTTCAAATCATGGATGTAAACAGCAATCCAGCAGAGCCTGTGATTATTTAGTATAGCCAGCAAATGTATAGAGAGAGGATCTCAAATCTGTACCAGACACCTCTCAGACTGTTAGATTAAAACTCAGAGGGAATACTTCTTATGATCCAGAAATAAACTGATAGCACATAAATAAAATATTGATTATTTTTCCCCAACAAAAAGTGTAGCTTATCCTCAAATTGTTTACTTGTCCTTTACATTTCTTTTTTTTTTCAGGCAAACAAAACTGCCCCTTCAATGCACTTGATCTTGAAAGCATGTCATTCTCCTTAGAGAAAAATCTGTTCAGAATTTCACTGTATCTACCACAATTTTGTATTGAAAAACTTCCTCTTCCACTTAGAAAATGACTTCACCACTGATTTATTTGCTGCTCTGGTATTAAAACATTGACACCCCAAGAACCTAAAAAAAAAGTTAGAAATGGTGTCAATTTGTAGTCTACTACACATTTAAGAAAAACAAAGCAATCAGTATATGATTTAAGACACTCCCAAGATATGTTAAGGCATTATAAGTTTATTTGTCGTCCAAACCAGATTGACCACACTTCCGATTTATGTAGTAATACGAGAAGGACACCTCATTCATCAGAAAATAGCTTTCCCACATTTCAAATTAACTAGATCCAGGAGGAACGTGATAAAAATGTGCTTTAACTATTTTAATTAGTAATTGTCGAGTAATTTTTAGTTAGTTGCCTAACTCAGGCTTCTCTGACAATGGCATTCTATAGTCTTTAATTTGAAATCGTATGTCTAGCTTCCATTAACTAAGCCTGGGATAAAACACTCTATACACTGGCTGCTGCTGTGTCTGTGTTCATAAAAATAACAGATCATGTCACAGCAGCTAGCCGGGACACAAACTTACTACTTCCTATTAAATACAACAACTCTGTCACGAAGACAGTGAAAACTCAAACAATAATCAGGTAAAACTGAAAAACTACCCTTCAGGAGACTGTGAGATCAAGTGAAGAAAAAGTTTTCCTAAACAAAAAAAAAAAAAAAAAAATCAGATTCCACTACCTATGTGGGAACAAGCCATATAGTTTTCTATGCCAATGAAAGTAGGCATTACCACTGATATGATCAAAAAAACCCAACAAAAACAAAAGAAGTAAAAAAAAAAAACCCAAAACACCATCACACACCCACAAGATCCAGATCTTATATCTGTCCTAGCTTTTATAGGGTTTTATAAATAAGAAAGAATCATGAGACTTAATTTTCCTGAACTTCAGCACTGCTTTTCACATTTATCGCTTTAGAAACCAATTTCTACTGGTCTTGGTATGAAATTCACGTTAGAGGTATCAAATGATACAGCACACTAAGATATAACTGCCTCTGGTGCCAGCAATAACTGGACACAACAATAAAATTAAAAAGATAGACTAAAATTCTGAACATAAATCATGCATCTGAATAAATTAAACAGCTTTATTATGTCTCGGTCTATTAAAAGCAGGTGAAACTATTCCAAGAATAATGGACCTCTGAGATAAATTAATTAATAAAGCAAATTAACTTTATTCAGATAAGGGTTTTTCTGCATTTATGAAATTAGGGGTTTACACTGACTGACAAACTCAGCTCTGATTTAATACAGATTCATGTTGTCTCATAAGCAATTATCAGAGCTTTCCTCATTTAAGCAGCTAAATTCATTTAGGTGAAGTTTATGCTAAGTGCAGCTGTATGCTGTGATGCAGCTGTTTCCTGCAGTCTGCCTCCAGGATTACTACCCTTGCTGTGTCCTGACTGGGAGAAAGGTTTGCTAGACGGTACCCCCTTGACCGTACCAGCTCATTCCGGTGCACCACTGCTCCATCCCTGCAGAGGAACAGGGCAGAGGTTGTTCTGCTGGCACACTGAGTAGGACCACCGCTGGGCTCCGCAGCTTGCAGAGTAATGTGACTGTCACCGACTGCCATCATGTGGTGACAGTCGCACAGTGCAGCTAAGGAGAGCCCAGCAAATCCAGAGCTCCCGTGGGATGGTGAATGAGAAATAAAGTACCAGGAAGAAATCTAACAGCTAACCTACTGAGAGTATTCTTGATTAGTTTTAGCAACTGAAAAATTGAAAGGTTTCTGAAATAAATGAACTGCACTTGCATAAGACCAAATCTTTAGCATTGTCAGAATAAAAATTGACTGGTATTTCACAGATCGATCAATTAGAAATCAAGAAGGAGAGAAGAACTATTTTAAAACAGAAGGTCAGAAAACAGGTGATACTGTTTCCTGGCATTACGTTGAGAACAGAACACACAACAGCTCTATGCACAACCTAATCTGATCCATTACTAGTAAAGCAAAGGCCTACTGGTACAAAATATATGGATTTGTATTTGAAACAGCATTTAAGACTTTTTTCTCCCACAACAAGAACAGGTTCACGCTGCAACAATACTGTAAAAAAAATACATAACCGTCTTCCAAATTCCACCAAGCTGTCCAAGGTTCCCAGGAAGCCTTGTTGTACTGTCCTCTGCTGGCTTGCTGCAGTTTGTTATTTCCAGTGTAAATTTGTACCAGCTACACAAGGTCAAAATTGGCTGCATACATTACAAGTGGTTCAAGACAGAAGGAATCCCTCATGCAGATTTTTAAAAGAGAATAGAGACTGCAGATTTATCAAGTCGGAAAAAAGGGTAACTGCAAGCAGAAACTAGAGACTTCGGATGTTTTGGACCTAAAACTTTATATGGAAAGAAAAAATACCTCTCATCTCTATAAACAGGTATCTGTATTACTTCTATTTTCTTCATTATCTTACTTAAGCACAAAAGTTAATATGCCAATTAAAAAAAAGAAAAAAATGCAAACCATCCAATGCTGACAACTGGCAATGACATCAGCCACTCAACTAAGCTCAAGCTCATCATAAGAGGAAGCTTGCCTTTAATATTGTGTATGCACAATTTATGTATTTTTAAATGCTCTTTGCTACTGATCTCTGTAAGGGACTTTCCCATATCAAATGTGGTCTTTTTCCTCATTTTCAAAGGCTTTTCAATATTTACATAGTTACTATAAAGAACAAAAATTCTATAGACTTGCAAAGAACATTGACTGCCTTGGAATTTATTAAGTTTAATTAGAGCATTAAGTATTTTACTGAGTTTAGCAGTCTGCCAAAATAAAGTAATGCAGACTGCATTCTTTTCATTTAAAAAGTGAAGTAAAAGTACTGTAGCCATAAGACTGATTTTACATTATTTCCCTCTTACATAAGTTAACCTACCGATTCATCCATGATTGAAGCAGGGTCAAAGAAATCTGGTTTTAGCTCCGTTCTTTCTCTCCTGTTCTTTGATGGTGGCTTTAGAAAGTAAGCAAATAAACATGTTAATTGTAATGGTAGGAAAACAACACTGAGTTTTTAAACTGTAATAAATGAAACTGACCTCTCAAGAGATAAGAATTTACAGGGCATAAATGTTCATTTCTCACATTATTAGCACAGGCAGTACTGGTGCTTTTTCTATGGCATTTCAAAGAGACAGCACTTGAATTCAGATAGTGGCACAGCCATGTAAGAATACAGAGATCAAGAATGGGCTTTCTCTTCCACAAAAAGGAAAATTGGTTCAAATATGCTACTTTAGAAGTAGTAATACTAATCCAGTCAAAAGACAAGCAAATATCTTACTAGGTCTATGTCCATGGTGTCAAAATCCATGCCTTCATTGAGATCTTCAATCCGTCCTTCTGATGACATCATCACATCTTCAACAATTGGCTCTTCATCATCTTCCATTAGACTTGTGCCACGTCGACTGAAATGAAAAGCAAACCATACTGTTTAGCACTAAATCTAGTGAGGTTTTACCTGAATAGTGAAAAAGCTAAATGCTCAGTGAAGAACTGCCAACAAATGACAATTCCATTAGATAGATAAGGAATTAAGTTATTACATAAATGCCTATATTAAAGAAAGCTGGTATTTAACTAGCTAAGAAATACTAAGAGAGTAAGGGAGAGCAACGAACAAAGATCAGCATACAGAACTGTGTGGTACATCTCTAAACAGATATTCTAAGGGGCTGTGAGAATTGGTAAGCAGATCAAAACCACACTTAATTCAGAGATTTCTGTGAAGATATTTATGCTCAAGTGAGAAAGAACCTAAGTACTGATGATTCTATTACTACCTAAAAAACACCTGTTCCTGCTTTATAACAAAGCAAGGAACATCATCTTTGCAATAAAGTTAATGTATAAACCCATTTTCATAAATTCCCACAAAGTCCTTCATCCTCTTCCTCACAACTTCTATATGCAATAACAGCCTTTACAAGAAAAGTAAGGAGTCATTCTAATTATACTAATTGCTGTCGCTACATTTAAAAAGAAATCCACACTTAAGTTATGTTGTATGAAGTACTGGTATTAAAGAATTAAAAATATAAAAGGGGGGAAAAAAAGCTCCTCAGTACGTATGTCCATAGTTATAGTTACAACTTGTACTTTTCTCTTGCAGAACCACAGTCTTCATTAAGCAAAGAACTTCTAAAAACTAGTCTTCTCATCCTCAGCTAAACTAGCTCTGGAAAATCATTTCAATAGCATGCACATAAAAATGCACACACAAGGAATCACGATGAAATAATGATGTTACAGTAAAAACATAGGAGCTCTGAAGCGTAACGTTCATTTAAGAAAGAAAAGACTGTCTTCATCTTCATTCACAATATGGAGACTGTCACAAGGTTTTTATGTGTTTTGGTTGGGAATTTCTACAAAAACTAGTACCACAGGATTCTTCTCAACTTTTACTGTTAGTTTAGGTCACAAAATATGTATCGACCACAGAAATGCTGAAGTCAGTAGCTTCTTTAAAAGGAATACTTTTCTAAAATTAAAAACAGCTGAATTCTGAACTTACAACTCAGAAGTCAAAGAAGGAAACAGAATTAAACTGAGCAGAAACTTTCTGCTTCACACACTGAACACCTGTTTAAGACTCATTTTGAACACACTATTTCTAAAAATTATTCTGCAGTTAGGAATACATAAAGATGATGTTTCACATTCATTGATTTTTTTTTAAATATATATCTATATATATATATGCCAAAATGAGTTCCCTTTATAATAAAGCTAACTACTATAATTTCTCTGGAATTTAAGTTAGCAAGAAGTCTAACAGATGCATTCTGCTAAATGCATCACCATGCACTTCTACCACTGCTTTTCTAAGAAAACTTAAGAATTTTAAGACACAGAAGTCCATGACTAGAGAACTAGAGCACATATCCCTCTCAAGAAACACCGCATTTAGTAAACCCTCCCCAAACAACTGAGGAACATTCCACTCTCACTCACATAGCGTGTTGCAAGTTGGTTCTCAGCTTCACGTAGTTCATCGCTGCCCTCTCCTGTTGTTGTCGCGCGGCTTCTTCCTGTTGCCTTTGAGCCAACATCCACGTTACTTGCGTGCTTAAAAAGACCATCATTCTATTTTAAACATGAACTGGTTTTGTGTATGAACACTAACACAAAGCAGACCTACTCATCTACATACTTGTAATCAAGTGGAGCTTGGTGGTGTTCAGGCTGCATAGGATAGACACCCATGTAACTTTCTTCAGGTCGCAATCTCTTGGGCTCCCTCATTATTGTGGAAGTAAGCTGAGGCGTCTGCATCATGACTGGCGTGTGCATCGTCTGCTCTCTGTTCAACCACATACTGTCACTACTGCTGCTTTCTTCAGCTGAAAGAAAACACAGAACATCAGTACATTTTTTCCAGCTACTCTAAAGTTTTAAAGTTTAAAATTAACTGCATTTCATTTCTGCTTACTAAGAACCAATTTCTTTAGTTTTTGCCACAAATTCTTACGTATGCTCCAAAAGGCCTGGATTTATAACCTCTGGCTAAGGTATTTTAAATGTTTATATTCTGTGGCACAGTGCCTTTATTTCCTTTTGTGAATCAGTGTGATGTTATTCAGACTCTTCAAATGATGGGTTTCCCCACTAAGACATACACAAGGTATGGAAGTTATCCTGGTTTTAGAAAATACATTAAAGCAAAAAAAAAAATCCACTCAGGCTAACAAAGAGAGAGTACATGTGTTGTTTACACAAGTATCTACTCTTGCAAGATTTAAAGATGAGAAAAGTTCTACCTTCAGGTACTTTCCGCTTCCCTGTTGCTGGCTTTGTTTTCTTATTTCTTACTGTAGATCCTCGACTACTAATTCCACTAATCACTGACATAGTATCATCATCCCCACCAGCTAATAATGAGTTTCTGTAGGACATGAGAGGAAGCCACACATCTTCTCTTCGTAGAGACATCTGAAAGGTCATAAACTTCTCCAAGTAAACGTATCTGTAAATGGAAAAAATAATTACAAAGATGCAAAATACCTGTAACAAGATGTTAACATGTCAAGATAAGCAACTACTCAAATGAATATCCAATGCTCATTAACAAAAAAAAGCCTGACAATAGTGAATCCCAAATGTGATTTCTATTTATCCAGCATAAAAAAAGAATAACAAGGATAATTACAATTTTACCCTTTGTGGTTGTACTTGACTGCATTAGTGTAAAATTAATCTTGATGTACCAAAGATTTCACTTTAGGTAAATGCAATACACATAAATATGTATTTATTCAGCCACGTCTCTCATAGTTATCGTTACAAATATTAAGAATATTAAAGAAATACTTACACTGTTCTTTTGTCTTGTCTGAGAAGTTTGGAGGAGAACTCACTCAGAATATCAAGAAATGCCAAGTTTAATGGTGGGTGACTCTCACCTTGTGGATTAGGCTCCTTAAAAGCAAATTCTATGCCATCCCTAAGAAAGAGGTTAAAATTACATTACAAAGTACAAACTAAAAAAAAATTAAAGCATTGAGAACTACCAAAACTGAACACCTTTCCTCTGTGTCAAGAAAGTCATAATCGTATGTTTCCATATTCTGGCAAAAAAATAAAGAATGAACACTATTCACAATTTGAATCTGGACATTCTTTCCATCTCATTTTTCTACCTTGCGTTTCAATTTTTCTCCATGAGGCCAACATCACTACCACTGACAACAAAGTAAATTGGTTTTTACTGTTACTGATAAGACATTACTAATATTTCCCATGATAGCATCAACACTTTTATCATTCACGGGCTTACAAAATGATGCTGAAGAACATCGACATTATTTAACATTTGGGTTTAGTTCAGGGACAAAACTGTAGTCATCTAATTTATAAATGGACTGCATCATCTCTAGTGCTGATAAGTTCTGTATTAATAAAGTGATTTTGAAAGACACTTCTTGACTTAAAATATCTTTTCAGTAAGTAATACAAAGCACACAATTACTTGTGCAACATAGCAATGGCTTCTCTTGTTTTCAGCTGATCTAGTCCAAAGGTTAAAGCAAAACGTCGAGCAAGTTCCTTGATGCCGCTGAATGTTGGTGACGATCTGTCAAAATTATAACCATTTTCTTGAATCATTTCATTGAAAAGCTGTATGAATGAAAACAGAGATTTCATTTGTTAAAATATGATGCCCAACTTTGGATCAAACAACACAGAAGTTTCAGTTTTAAAAGAAACTGTTTTATAATCCTTCATTTGCACTTGTGAACTCTAGTGAAAAGTCAGCAAAATCTGTGCATATTTTAGTAGCTGGTGGAATTGCAGTAGAAGACTCATACTGCTATCGGAAAGGAAAAGCCTCATCCTCCCTTGTACTGGCAATATCCACACAAATAAACCAGCTTAAGGGCTTCATTAAGACTTTTTCTGGTTAGTTCTCAGCCAAAATCAATATCTAAATCTATATACACTATGTGGCTCTATGACCTTCAATCAAAAGTAAATGGAAAAAAGGTGTGGTGAGAGGTTAAATTGGGGTACATTTTTCCTTTCAATGACGGCAGAGATCCATGGTGGATTACAGTTGTTTGCAGAAATACGGCTTTATTGTTCTGATCTTGTAAATAAGCTTCATACAGATGGTTCATCTGAGCAGATGAATCCAACTCTGATCTCAACTGAAATCATCAGGTTTCCACATAAACGAGCTCATTTACTGAAGAAAGCATTAAATCACATCTTAATTTCAAAGATGTGCGAAGCCCCTAACAAATATTAAGAAATAATCAACTACTAACGCTTCCCATTACTTCTCAGAAGTTTAAAATAAACAAACGCACAAAACCAAACCATCCAAAAAACTCAAACACGCAACACCCACCACACAGGCAGGAAGGGTTTTCCTTTGTTTATCTGTTCATGAATAAGAAAAATAGAATTTTCACAACACAATTCTGAACATGTGACTCAGACCACCATTTTAGAATTAAGAAGGTATGACACTTATTTCGTGTCTGTCAGCCTCTCACATACCAAATATTGTGCTAGAAAAGTACAGAAAGACTTCCGGCAGGTTTTCAAACAGCTGCAGAAAATGTGTTTCATTTTAGACCTATTTATTCCTACCTTCCATAAGAATTTCTCCATTAATAGCACACTAGCTATTAAATAACAAGACATGATCTGCAATATGGAATTTTATGCATAAAAATATTGTAAATCATTCTTACCTGCTGCAAGCTAAGAATAAGCGTTTTCGCACACTGGATTTTGTCTATCTGTCTTGTTTTACTCATCGTTTCTTTAATAATATCACCATAGTCATTGTAATACTAGGAAAAATAATTTTTAAAAAAGATTATTTTATTTTTGTTGAAAACAATAAAACTACTGAATCCTTCAGATAGCATCTATTTTTAAATAAGAGAACACTGGCAAAAGGAAAAAAAAACCTAACGTGTTCACGATTACATCAATCAAAATTATATCCTGAAACACTTTCCCAATGATAAAAACACTCAAATCACAAAGACTATATCCACTTTGTTTCATTCTTGTCATATTACTTTAGAAGCAGAATGACCTATTTATCTTCAAGGCCATGACATATTTGTTAATGACACGTGTTCAACCCTTCAGGGTACAAGATTAGAATCTAATCTTTTAAGTAACTCCTTTAACTCTGGTGGGGAGTCTTCTATTTTCATTGCTGAAAGGAAGCTCTTACAGATAGCATCATAGCCATGATTCTTCCAGTGAAGACAGCTGCCTGTTCATTTCTTTTAAGTATTTCAGGTTCAATAAAGACCCACTTAATTATTTAGAGATTCAAAATATATGTAGGGCACTCAGACAAAAGCAGGCTGCCTAAATTTTAGATTTTTTACATCACCTAGGAGTAAAGCGTTATCATTTTCACAGAATGAGAACTCACGTTATTGTGTGGCTGTGAATCCTAGGGGCCAAGAAGGTGGTGTTGTGTATTTAAGTACAATAGATATAAAGATCAGGGCGGGGGGGAAGGCGGCACATGACACTAGTAGAACTCACAAAACTTTTTTTTTCTCCTTTACAGAAAATGTAAACTGAAGTTATTTGATGTGGCTAGGCATCATCTACTAAAAACAACATAAAAATAGCTATCATGTTTCCTTCTCCATTTTCTACATACTGGAACTACAAAACTAATCTCAGTCATTTTTCCTCTTCTTATGGAAAAAGAACTTTTAAAAGGGCTACAACCTACAACTACGGAGTTTTTAATTCTTCACATTTTGAATGTTACAAGATAAAAAATAACTATTAATATAAAAATCCACGGTATTCTAGCAGTTTTATGAACTATCATTGCTAGGCCTCAGATTTACCTTCATATATTGCTTAAAAATGTCTGCAGCTGTATTCATTTCCACCACAGTATATACAATGAGTTTACAGAAAGCTGCAAGTAGATTTCTTCTTTTGTGCAATGCTTCAATTTTGCTAGCTTCATCATCCTGCTGTCCATCTAGAAAGAGTTCAGGACATGGAAAAAAGTGTCAGGCTTAACCAGTTCATATTTAAGCATTTTATATATAAAGTGATATGGACTAATGGCCAGGATTCAGAAAATCAAATGTCAGTTCTGACAGCATTTTACTTCGCTGCCCACTGACAAGTCTCTTTTCCTGATACATGTACATATATATTGGTGTTAATTAACCAAATCTTTATCACGATTATCCTACATGTGCCCAAGACATAACATGCTTTTAACTGGGTGCTGACATTTAAAAGAAACCTACTTCTGTGCTCATGCACACCTGTTTATGCCAGGAAACAAATCAAAACAAAAAAAACACAAACAAAACCAAAAGACCAAACAAACAAACAAAAACCCACCACAAAAGTACCACAGACACAAATATATTACTTAAAAGGCAAATAATATAAAGGAAATATAAATGTTGTACCTGCACTATTATTGTCATCATCCTGATCAATGAAGACATGATCTAAAATGAAACTGAGTAGTTCAGACTGCAATGAAGAATCAGGAGTGTAAACAAGTGGCTCCAACATGTCACGTCCTCCTGTCATAATCTGATGACTGAAGATCATCAACACATCACACAGAATTGTGAAAGCCTATTAAAAAGAAACATTAGTAAATATTTGCTTAGAAACTATTTTGAGTACTGTATTTCCACTTAACAAGACACTTAAGAGCTCCACAGTGTACACAGGCCACTTAAGTCCTAAACAGTGACACAGGCCAACCGGAAATCAAAATGTGCAGTTTCTTAGAGGAAGTTGATATATGAAGACTGGATCTCCAAATAAAAATAGTACACAGATGAAGCCAACAAAATACCAAAACATTTCAAGATTAAAACATAAGGAGCCTGAAACCCCTCAACTACGTTAGGTCACCAGAGAACTTTGTTTTCATCAGGTTTTTTTGCTCTGGTTTGATTTTTTAATTGTTTTGATCACATTTGTAAAACAAATATCTAACAGCTGACGTCATTAAATTCCTTTAAATCCTAATAAAGCATGATTCCAAAAAAGCAACCACCTGTTCATTTCACTGGCTAAGTTGTACATCTGACATTGGATTTAGATGACTGTACTTCACTTCCTCAGAAAATTCAATGTATCAGCACCCAGACTGGACTGACATTCTTGAAAGTAACAGATCAAGGCAGGACACTGCTTAGTGCTGCATCTCATCTCTGACTCTAATCTTTTAAATACTTCCATTTTAACAAAGATATTTGTTCTTTAACTCTTCAAAGCAAGTGTAACTAACTTCCTGTTCACAAAAACAGATACACTACTCTGAGTCCTTGTGCCCTTTGACAAGATTACAGATGGAAAGCAGAGTCATGGGCATTATACTCTATGTGACTGAGGCAGTTGTAGTTCCTAGCTCACTCATCCAAGTCTCTTTAAAAGGCTGTACAACTCTCAGATCTGCTAGCGTTTCAGTAATTTTTGTTAATCCCAGCTCTGCACCCTACAACTTACGATTTTGACACTAGATAGCTCTCCAATACACACCTATCCAGTTCCAGGAATATTCTTGTTACACCTAAAGTTTCAAAAGCTGCACCTGTGCAACTCAGTGGACCAGATTTTCAACTTCAAGCTCAACCAAGTTATTATTATATTTAGCAGCAAAAGGGCTCCCAGCTTCCTATTTAATTAAAAAGTATACCCAGAAAATAGTTTGTTTCATTTTAGCATTCCAAAGGTTGCTAAAGTTCTTTAGAATTAATTCTGCTATCAGTAACCTGTGCTCTTCACTGGAACCTGAAACTCCTGTTACCTGGCTAGAGAACAATTTGATCACAGACTCAAAGAGACTCAGCCCCTACAGTTTAGCCTTTTCCTTTGACCTTGTTACCCTCAGAACTCATTACAAATATTTCCCGATATAGTGTCTCATTTTTCCCTCTTCTATATAGTTCTCTCTAGATCTTTCAGCTTTGAGTCTATGATCCACCAAAGATGTCACAATCACGTGGTAATAGGTGAGAGCTTTGAAAAGGAACTCTCCCACCTAAATTACAAACCAGAAGACACCTGTCCTGTCATAATTTTTAAAAGAAAGGAAAAGAAAATAAAAAATGCTTTGGACAAAAGTTTGTGCTACCTGAAATTACTACAAAGAACTAAGTTTAAATTGATTCTGAAATCCTACCTACGTTGCCTAAAGGAGGGCAGGCATACAAGTACAGTTATGTATTCCCACTCCAAGGGAATTCAGCCTAAACATTCCTACGTAAGAACTAAAAATATGAGCAAGAGGAACTTTTTGAAGACAAGGATAAACAACAGTCACTAACCTGTTCCTTAACAGCAGTGTTTACATTGGTCAGGTAGTGTTGACAGATTTGACAGAACACTCTCATCTGCTTCTTTAGACGCAGAAGATCCTCCTTTAAAGAGAAGGATTGCACAAAAAAGTTTTGCGTTTTCAATTGTACAGCCATGTTTACAGCAAGAATTTTCACAGAGCAATCCACCGCCAACTGGTGTGTCATAACATTCGCAGCACTATTTAAAAATTGCTATTACAAATAGCAATAGCAAGTAGCATTTGCCTCAATTTTGTCATCCTGTGCACCACAAAAATACATGTAAGCTGGGATGAAAACAGTGAAGTTTATTTTTAGATACTGTAACAAAAATAACCCAAAACCAAACATACAAATCCTCACCAACAATCCACCTTCTCAAAAAACCCACAATCCAGAGAACAGAGCTCTAAAATATCTGTATTTTCAACCTAAAAGTATAGATTTTTAGGTAGCTATTTATAACTAATACAGACAAGGCTACATGGAATTAGTTTATTTTTTTAACTCGCTGCTTGTGGTAAGTAAAACGTCAGATGAGAGTTGGGGTTTTCTTCCCCCTCTTCACTGGGGGGGATGGGGAAGTAGCTTTTTAAGTATAATGATCATTTCCAGAGAAGCAGATTACTGAGCAAATAAAGCACCGAGTTTGAAAAAACATCATTCACCTGTGTGCCAAGCTATCAAAGCCTGCAAATCCTTCATTCACCTAAGTGGTTCTCAATAATCTGTATTCACCTCGTATTTGTATTGGAAAAGTTAAAAGCTATTAAAACCTAGACAGTAAACTAGCTAACCCTCTAGAGCTGAAGTACTTCACGTTTATTTAACATGTCTTCAAGAGTATAACTACTAAATCAGTAAGGCTGCAGTTATTCACTGGACTAATTGGATTAATTACAAATTACAATGGATTGATTATGCATCAATTATCAACATTGTGTGTTCTCCCCTTTTTCACCCTAGTAAATGGTGACAGATGTCTACAACTTCTTTTTATTAATTAAAAGTATGGCAATAAAAATATTAAAAGAAACATGATGGATTTACTTATTTCATGTCTGACATCAATAAAGAATGTGTTATCAGTAACCCAAATAACATGCAACTGTAGCATAAACTTCCAGTGACAGAGGACAGAATGTACCCGTCCTACAGGGCTGTATGACCTTTAAAAGTGCTTTCCAACTCAAATCATTCTATGATGATGTGACTGTAAAAGGCTTTCATAAAAATTAGTTTGATTGTTCCAGAAATCATGAAAATGTTTCAGCACTTACAGACTCCATTCTAAACTGTCTGGTCTTTCTAAAACTGTCTTTCATTAGACAGTAAACTACTTAATCGCCCTCTTCAAGCAGTGCTGTCCACTGGATACAAGAAACCTTAATCCTTCCTCCAAGAGTTTTCAAGTAGTGAAATCAGGAAGTTGACATTTATTAGAGCTTTGCCATTCAAAATCTACTATACATAGAAGCAGGACAGACGCTCCTATCATTCCTTGAGAAAGTTAGAAATTTAACTTAATCTTTTCATGTCTTTATTTAAAAACATTTAAAACACTGATGAAGAGCAAAGAATGATGGCGATATACTGAGCAATACTATGACAGCATGCAATTTCTTCTCTCTCACTGACTTGTCACTGATACTTCACAGTTTGTAAACAAAAGCAAATCCACTACTTGAGTGTTTTCTGATTGGTATTCTCCCCTCTTCAGCATTCTTACTGTGCCAGGCTAAAAAGTATGCATTTTTTTAATGAGTTACTTTAAAATTCTGACAAATTCAACATACTGTTGACTTTTAAACAATAAAAATAATACATTTTAGAAAAATAATATGTTTAAAAGTCAAGCATTCCACTACTAAAACTATGAATTCTGATTAAGTCACTAAAAAGGTACATAGACAGGTAGTGGTATATTAAAAAGAAAATAAATAAGATCTTAGTCTCAATTCTATCACAGTTTCCTCTTGTTGACACCACAGATCTGTAGCAAGCATTTACTAATCTGAGTGGAACAAGGCATACCTTTGTGGAACTGCTTTCAGTAACTTTTGCTAGCTGCCAAAGGATTACATAATGAGTACACTGCAGTGCATGAATAACAATCTGAAATCAAAAGCAAAAAAAATGCATTAGATGACAAAAGCCAACAACAGACAGCAACAGAAGTTATTTATTGTTATACCTGAAGACCATGGTTTAACTACAGACCTGTTCTGGCATGTCTCCATTTTCAATGCCAGTTTTTAATAATTTGTAGTTGCAGCCAAACAAGTCCCATCTTGATAGATCATGAGCACTGTAAGTATTAGAAATTAAGCCAAGATGTCAGTAATTTAAACAACATGATTTCTCCCTTTTGATGCTAACAGCTACTAAAAGCTTAGCTTGTAAAATAAATACAGCAGAAATGTCCCCAAGAACACCACAAAAAAAACCCAAACAAAAAAACCCAAACCAAACAACAACAACAACAACAAAAAACCCCAAAAACAACAAAACACCAAAACAAAACAAAAAAAAAAAACAACCCAAAGCTAGTAAGAGACAGAAGATTCTGTGACAGATTCAAAACGTGTCATGTTCTGCACAACTATCAATCCTTCACACTAAACGAAAAAACACCCTCCAAGCAGCAAATTAGAAACAAACAAAACCAGCCCCCACATACTCTGGCAAGACGTCTGCAGAAGCCTACTTACTTGTGAAAAGCAGTGATTCTCTTCAGTGTTGACAAGACTTGATATGCATCATCTTCATCAGGTTCCTCCCCCTATTTAAAAATCATATTATAAGACATCCCAAAGCAACAACATCAAACAAACTAGGGAACTTAAGAAGGTTTAAACAAAACACAAAACCTAACACTGAACCCCAAAACACTCCCCCACTCCAACCAACAACCAAGAGAGAACTGCATATAAATTACTTATCATTGATATTTGATTTTAGAAGAGTTAAAGAATTTGAGAGACCAGGTAGCAGCTGATGTTTACAAGTAGTCTGCAGCACAAGGAGAAATACGTGAGGGAAATGGGGAAAATAAGGTTAAAACAAAAACAAAAACAAAAAAAAAGAAAGAAAGAAAGAAAAAGTCTAGGCTAGCAGAATACAATGTATTATGCAGGTGTTTCAATTTTCTCTGAAGAATCCAGCAGAGGCCACTGTCAGACAATAGATACTGGACTAGATGGGCCACAGGTCAGTACACCTCAATCTTGCTTTAATCAGAGAAAAGAAGTCTTTGAGAGAGGTAAGTGTTGTGTTTTTTACAGATTTTCCCCACAAGTTCTGACAATCGTGTCTTTAGAGAAAGGAATAAGAAAGGGGTCCAAAAAGCATCTATTTAAATACATAGGATAAACAACTGTCTAAGGACAGAGAAACTCCTCCTCAGTTTATCAGAGATACTGCAAGTCCAGCACGTTTGATGTTCAGTAGTTGCGCAATCTTATCAAAGTGCTATGGATTTCACCACTTCCACCGGAGTACTACCCTTTTCCCTCAAATCAACTGTCTGACAATTAATTTCCTTGCTTTACCTCTCATTTTTTCTTTTCCTTACAAGGGGTGAAATAAACGGATTCGTACGGTCGTTTCTTAATCAGTCCATATAGGTGCCTAGGGTTTCTAGAGTGGAGTCCTAGTTCAGGCCAATAAGCAAGAACATGAGGAAAGCTTGTTAAGCCTTCATCTCAGAAGTGCACAGAATGAAGTCGTGAAAAAGAAACTTCCCATGCTCCGTATCAGAGATGAGGAGGAGAACCGAGCTTTGTCTGAGTGTCAGAGATCCCACAGAGTGAAGTATGAGAAAATTCTCACTCTTCATGTTAGCAAGGTGTGGGGAACAGAGTGATTTTTATGATATTAACTGCACCTGAGTATATCCAGGAAGGGAAAGGGAAGTATCTTCTGGAGATTAAGGTATTTAACAACAGTAACATGCAATCACAGGCAAGACCAGCAACACTACAACATCTGAGGAGAATCCTAGTGGAATTATAGCAAAGACCTTCTGCTTCAAATCTGAAAAGTTTACATAATTTAATAGTTTTTCTGAAACTTACCTCAAATTCCCTAAAGATGATAGTCAAAAGAAGATTAAAATCAAAGACTCATGGTCTTAATACAAAAGAACAATCTGAGTTCACACAATCACAGCAGTGATAATGTCGTAGTATTGTGCTTAACAGTTTTGAAGGTCAGAAGGGAAGTTCCCATCCCTAACTCACTGACTTTCATGGGAAGGTAGAAAAGCATACTGGAAGTATTTATAGGGGTAGGAAAAAGTTGATCTCGTATATTAAAATACCTCTTGCAGGAAGTCTTCAAGAAGTCGATTAAATTTGTCTGCCAATTCATCTATTAACTGACTTCTTGCAATGTCAACCCTGTTAAAGATTGTGAATTCTTCATTACAGAGAGCATGGTATGTTTTTGAACAGGCTTCCAAAACATCTATATCTGTGTGCTTCTCCACAATATCCCGAATTTGTCGCAGTAAGGCATCCAAATGCTACAAGAAAGATGAGGCATGGAAGAAAAAAAATTGATTTTTATTTATATGTGCATATATATATACACTTACATATGCACAAATGTACACATTTTTAGTGAACTATGAATTCCGTGTTACTATTTTGCAACTACGAAACAGAACAAAGAACACTTCTAGAAAGCTACTGAGTAAATTAAAAAAACCTGTTTAAAACTAAGTAGCAGCTTAGGAAAGGCTAAAGACCCAATCCATTTTTAGAAGTCATTAAAAATTTGCAGTTGTCGGTATGGTTTTATCTAACACTTGAATTTGGAATGACAACTGAACAATACAGGGTTATGATAAATACAGTCTCACACAAAAAACCCCACACCTACAATGGTGACTGAAACTCCACTGACTACATCTAAATTCTGGGGTTTCACCTTTTAAGTGTTACTGAATGTTTCCTTACCTTTTCTAATCGCCCCGTTGTGTAAATTTCCAAATCAAAGTACTGCGGCAACTGCAATAAGTTGGTGACTTTTTCTGCATCTACAGAATACTGTAAAATTCACAAGGAAAAATAATTTAGATGAAAAGGTATTGTTACACAGCAATCAAATATTAGTAGACAAGAAAAAAATTTGTACAAGCCAAACAGAATTAGAGAAACCAGTTCACATTTCAACAACAGTTCGTCAGCAAGCAATAGAATTAAGCCTACCTTTGCCAGCAACTGAGGAAGTGCCACTGCAAAAAGTTCAGTAATTTTTGTCCTGTCATCCAGCTGGGTCTTCTTCTCCTTTGCCGTCAGCACCTAAAATATTGGTATTGTGAGGGTTTTGTAACTTAAATTCTGGTGCAAATTTTCATCATAAATAATTAAATTACAATTAGGTATCATCTAGTATCCCTGTAAAATATCAATGTTAAAAAAAAAAAAAAAAAGAAAAAAAAAAGCCAATTAAAAAACCCCACACCACAACAGCACTTGAAAAATGCAATTAGAAGTTACACCTAACATTATCTTGAAAACAGAAGTGACAATCTAGAATAAAAGATTTACCTTGCCTGCAACAAAATACTATGCTAAGAATGCTTTTCTTGACAATGCAAGAGCAGCAGATCTTACTTCAATTTTTTAATGCTATTTACTCAATTCTTATTTCTATCTGATCTACATACGATGATTTTCATCTGTACTTAAATAGGCTTCTTACCAAAAGCTGCATCAGTCTTGAAAGCAGTTGCCTTCCTTGCTTCACTAAAGGAAAGCTGCCTAACCTCTATACAGTCAGAGAAAAGCCAATTTTTGGACTGTCCTCCTTCTAAAGAGACTACAAACTACACTCCCTTCCTTCATTCTGCTAATTCAAATTGAAAATCGTCTTAGCTTTCCCAGATTTTTTGTTCTCCTTTACAGCAAATACTTCTTTCAAAACCAGTTTTGAATTACCTTTATAATGAAAACAAATGCAATAGTTCACATGCCAACATGTTGAAAAGGTGAATTAGCCAGGGTGGCCAGACATTGGAGGCTGCATAGGCCAAAACTGAATTTCTGAATTCAGTCCATTCGACAGAAAAAGCCTACAAACTTCTCCATCTTCCCACATTGTCCCTCATATAGCCACTACCATACATGTCTACAGAAGTCACTTTTTGCTTCCTACCCTTTTCCCTGTTCCTCTTCCCACAGGAGGATGACATTCAGCTGCTTGCCGAATTGTACAAAGCATTATTTCAATCAGTGCACTTTCCTGTCGGTCCGTTAAAGCTGAAATGTAAGAAACAGATGTTAATATACAGCTGCTTGTTTTTTTCTTTCATTTCCCACACATATTAATGCAAAACATGGGTATTTTTTAAGAAAAAAAAAAAAATAAAGGTATTTAGGGCAATAGCCCATATCTAGGGGTGGGGAGGTAGGGGGTGGCATAGAGAAGAGAGAAGATAAGAACCTTATAAAACATCACAAGAAAATACTTTAAAACAAGCTAATATCATTGGATGAGTCATAGGACAGGATGAAACAAGTACCAAGCTTCATAATCATTTTAGCTCCTTTTCATTTTACAAAGGACCATTTACTAGGAACAATGAATTAGAGAATTATGCCAGGGGCTTTGTTTGGTTTTATTGTCATTAAAGAAATTACAGTATTTTTCCATAGGGTAGTTTTAACACTCAATAGATTAACTAGTTTCACAAGAAAGTCAAGTTTCTAATGCTAAAAGTGCAAAATGAACTTGTTAAATAATAGGGCAACTGGACACTGCATAATTATTCCCTCTCTTTTGTCCCTCTTCCCACTATTGTTCTAGATCTCACTTTCAGACCAGAAGTGACCTCGTGTTACCGTTCCTCACATTCTGTAAGTAGTATCAGTGATTTACTGTAGTCATGCAAAAATAGAATATATGAGTACTCATAAATGTAAATGTTTCCTTATAAATTAAGGCTAACAGACACTGCATAACAATAAAAAGAAATATCTATGACAATCTTACGTTCTTCTCCATTGAGAGGCTCCTCCAACAGAAGACTGTTCATACATTCCCAGTCCTTCAAGAGGTCTGTTGCACAGTCCCACATGCTGTCCACAAGATAAGCAGCATGTTCATGCAACTAAAATGAGAACAGATTAAATGTTTTTCTTTACTGGTAGCAAAATTCATTACAGACCTTGGTATAATACAGGATATTTTTCCTGCTTAGCTCCTGTCTGCGATAAAAACAGAAAATTTTGTGCACTCTTCGGTTCAACCGAAGCCTCTCTTCCCCAATAAAGTTAAAAAGAGTATGCTACAGGACCTTCAGAACTTGGGAGATAGCTGTCAGAGGGATGGTTGTGGAGGTTTGGGGTTTTTTCCCCCTCTCCCCTCATAAATCACTTAAACCACAATTTCTTTCCACCTATGTATTAGTATGCCAGAAGAATATTTGTCAGAGTAGAGCTAACAGCCTGTCTCGACACTGTGCACTGGAGAGATACTTCAAATAAATACAACACAGAACAGTCTTTCAATCTCGTTGTTTCTCAAACAAAAGGAAAACTAGGAGAGATTTATGGTTATTAAACCAGTGAGTAGGGAAAAGAAAATAAACAATGAAGGGGGAAAAAAAATTAACCAAACAGTTAACAAAAAAAAAAAAAAAAAAAAAAAGAAAAAGAAGATAAAAACAGTATCACAAGGATAACCCTGAAACTCAACTTACTTCACTTTCCAAAAAGAAGAATACTAATGTCTTGACAAGATTAGCGTTCGGACTTTGTCTTCCCCTTCTTTTAAGTATTCCATCATCTTCAGGATCTCTGCGGCTGAAAAGTCTAAAGGGAAAAAACTATTTCAGGACAAGTTTCTTCTTCATTACCTTTGCCACAGTAAATTAGTATCAAGATACTGCTTTTGTTACAGATACACACTTAATAATTTGCTGCTCGTCTTCACATTTTGTTTTGAAAGGAAGTAACCTGTACGACTTCACATGTGCTGAGCTGGTTCACTGACCGTTTCCAGCTGAATGTACAATTATAATACTTTAAAAACACCAGTGATAATAGCTGGTGCTTAAAGTTCCATCCCCCTCAAGCATCGAAGTACTGGAAGGTCTGGAATGTATTGATGGAAACTATTTTGTTCCTCTTAACACCTGATATATATTGAAAGTACCTTTTTTTTGAAAAACAGAATAGTTAGCTAACAGGACTTGGGGAGCAGGACAATGAACTGCAAATGGGAGAATTCTCAGCAGGATGCAAGCACAAGTTTTGGGCGTGAAACTGCGAGTACTTTAAGATGTTTCAAAGAACACAGTAGGGACAGAAAAGGAGATGAAGAGGAATGCTGTTATTACATTCCTTGTAGGTACAAGCTTTCGAAGCACAGCCTTCAAAATTACTACTCCCCATTCAGAAAACATGACAACAAAAACTAAAGTAGTGTTGTATTTTCATTAAGCTATTATTTAAGGATGATTCGTAAATCAGATTTTCCTTTTCTTAATTAAAACAAGTAAGAATCGTAGTATTAATGCACACTAAAATCTAAAGGAGCCAGAAGTTGACTACAATTTCTCCATCTTACTTTTTATAAAGAAATTCCCCTGCAGCTACTGCTACTGGCCGATGAGCTGAATAAACCAGGTGGTAGACATTTTCACAGTCTTCTGCAGTCAGAACTTCTTCACTACTCCTAGGGGTGGGAATGAGAAGAAGGGTAAAAATAAAAAGCAACAAATCACTACAGTGGGCTCAAAGAAATCTAATGAGGGAGATGATAATAAAGGAAAATATGAATATTTCCCTTCAATTTATCATAATAAAACCCAAAACAATATAGTTTAGTTAAAGTATTCCCAAATAAAAATACTGCTAAGATACAACAATTTAGTAGAAGGTAATGTTCTAAATTTCAACCACTGTGTAATGCTCAGCACATTTTGTATATCTTCAAATATTCCACCATAGCCTCAAATTAGGGAGGGTAAATTCTAAGTTTCTAAACTTCACACCTACTTAACTACAGTAGCTAAGCAACAGCACTATTCTAGCCAGATTACTGTTGAAATCCCAGTTTGTTTGAACTTAAGATACATAGACATTTCTCTAGACTTTCAATTACCTGATTTTTATCTAGCTGCTGTCCTCACCCACAGGGATGAGAAATACCTAATAACTTTTAATATTTGTTGTAGGTCACATAAGGAGATACACATGTACTTACTGTAAAACAAGAGTGAGTAATTTTATTGCTTGGACTGCAACATCATATTCTTTGTCAAGAGTCATAGACACAATTCTATCCTAAGAACACAAAAGAAAGCATTTTCAGAGAGGGGAAAAGTATGATAAAACTTTAAAAAAAAAATCATGTGCACTTAAAAATATGAATTTACACTAACCTTGAAACGGCTGGTGAAGAGTTCCAATTTGGAATTAAGCTCTTTATTATAGTAAAGCCCTTGCAACGCAGTTAGGCATTTGAGTCTTACTTCTCCTTGCTAAAATAAAATGAAGAACTGGATTAGAAGTCAAGTATAGGATACAAATGCAATTTTCAAATCATACAAGTTTCTTTTGCAGTCTAAATTAATTCAAAGACAAATATACTATCAATCATCACGTTCATGACTTAAGAGTATATGCTTATTTTTAACGAGCAATTAAAAAAACCCAAAAAACTCTCCAACATCTTAATGTAGTTAGTAGCTCTAAGTGAAAATACACTTGTTCCATTCCTTAAAAATGTAATCTAAATGATGAAGATATTTCTAAATAGGATTGTTCAAAACTGGCAACATCTACATTATTAACTATGTCTTGTTAGATCAGAATTACCTAGTGTCTGCAGAGAGATATATTGCTCCTGAAGAACAAGACAGAAGTTGTTTAAGGTACAGATACAGAAATACTTTTCAAAAATCCAGGACAACTGAGTTCACCGTTTCTTATCACTCCACTGCCAGAGGTTGATTTTTGATACCAAACCCATGAACAGCTTAGCATGAGTGAGCACCCCTCATTCGTTTCACTTCTAATTCAATAGCTTGAAGTGTCCAATGCAAGAACTGAGACTGTGTGCTGACTCAACGAATCAAGAATTAGTTGTAAACCGCATCTTGTGACTACTCCAAGCAGAGTATAATCTCTATCTGGTAGCTGGTAAAGTAACAGCACAAAAGGGGACTTTTCCTATGCTTTTTATGGCTAGCTGAGAATGCAAAAACGTTTCTTAACAAAACGTGAAGCCATATGACTGGATTACTCCACGTGAAAAGCATTCATTTTAAATAGTTAAGTATTATAAAGCAGAAGTCTGTATAAGCAATAAATAAATAGAATAAGCCATTTCCTTACAAATAACAGTTTATTACAAGGCCATGTATATCAATTTTCTAAAATAATTCAAAAGAGTCAAGTTTATTTTATATATGTGTTAAAATGAATGATAAGTAATGAAGTGCCTGATTAAAACAGTTAAGAGATCAGAATCTAGAGTCCAGCAAAATTAACAATGAAAAACCTGACATAATGCTTCACGGTTCCATTCCTTCTCCTCAATGCACCTTACCTTATCATGCATAGTCCACCCTACGTATTTTAAATAGCTGTCATTGAGAAAGGCATCACTGTACATCTTCATCCATATTCCAATCTCTTCAATACAGATAGCTCTTATTTCAGCAATTGCGTCTCTGTGAAGTTGGGCAAGAGGATCGAATAGATGAATAATTAGAAACACCTTTGTACCAGATTCCAAAATAAATTAACGAAGCTACCAATTATTTACTAGGATAAACTTACCTGTATCTATGCACAAAAACACCTTTAAATATTGCATTCATCATATTTTCTATTTCATCTTGGTTCTCCTGAAGCTGAAAGAATGAACAGAGTACAGAAACAGTGAGCGGCATTTTTACCATCTGATCAGATGGTGCCGATGGTAGAATTAAATTAAGTTAGCATTTGCAAGCATGGGCATTGGATGTTTTCTCAAACATTCACAAATCTGCTTCACAGTACCATAGCGCTGACCACTGGAAAACTGTTCCTGAATTCTAACACAGACATCACAGGTTTCTGCAAGCTCCTTCATAAGTTACAAGAAAACTTCACTTCATTTTCTAGTAATTTTTTTATCCCAATGAACATCTATTATTAGAACAATAATCAAATCATGTGAACTGCATTACAAGGAGTCCTTTCTGTATGCTGAAAAATCTAAAAAGGCAAGATACAGATGAAGAACTTCACAAAAGGCTATGTGAGCAGCATAGACTCCACATTGAATATCTCTCCCAATCCAATACTTAAAAAACAAAAAAAAAAAACCACCAAAAAACACCCAGAAACTGAGTAAGGTGTTGTAGAAAAAAAACATACTGTAAGAATATGGAACTGAAAAGTAATAGAGCAAAGAAATTCATCTCAGAGTAACACAAGAGCAAGACCCATAAATAAGTGGAGAACTGTTACGATTTTAAAACACAGAAAATTGCTTTCAAAGTGCAACAAAGTCAGTCTAAATATTTCAAAAAGCAACTAAACACTGTCAGCAGACAAGAACAGATCAAAACATTAAAATAAAAGGGTTACAAAAACAACGCATCCATGAAGTGAATTTTATTACTGGATAACTGTGCTGGTTTAAGGCNCTCTGTTATAAATGAAACAAAACCTGAAACTGGAGCTACTTTCCTTTAGTATTAAGAAAAACAGAAAATCAAAACAAACTAAAACAGCTGATAAGAAATCCTAAAAGACAATACCTTAGCCTACTTCAGATTGAGAAAGTCTCAATTCTCACATCAATTTTTTTTTGTCTATCTACATATTACTTACACAACTTATGCACCTTGCACATCTACATTCTATGGGTGTTTAAGGGATCAGTCTCTAAGACTTTTGTGAGATGAACAGAAGACAAAAGCTGCTAATGTGAATATGTTAGGCAGAATGATAACAGGTAACACCACAAAAGCTGAAAGCAAATGTTAGATCCTTCATTTGATCATAAGGTTATTTGCTAATGTCTAAAAAAACCAAACCCTCAAAACAAAATATGTTTCCAAAAAAAGCCCAGAAACATAAACCTGACTGAATTAGGGCTTTCAACAAGACAGCAGCACCAGCAACAAATCAGCAAATCCCTTTTACACAAAAAAGAAAACAGAAGCAGATCGCATTTTCAATTTTGATAGTGTTTTCTGTAGAAGGAAAAAAAAAAAAAAAAAATCTTATCTGCAGCCTTTAAAGACACTTTCTGCTGAGATCGGTACTGACATCACAGAAGCAGTATTCTGCCCCAAGATCATAGGGTTCAGTGATCATATGGTAATTTTTGATATGTATTTGAACTTAGTTTAGGAAACTGAAGTAAAGGAATACAGTAAAAAATTATCTAGTGCTGACTGCAGTCTCACTTGGCAACTTTACTAAGATGGCACTATCTGAAAAATTTTGAATTTCTGTTTACTTCTTTTTACAGAAATGCAGATGGTAGGAAGCACCTTTCAAAGTTCTTCAATTCTTAAATATCAACAACTTAAAGAATGAAACTGAGGGACTAATGGCTAAATTTACAAAACAACAAATTACACGCAATCAATTGTCATTTATCAACACTCATCCTGCTCACACCCACTGCAGGCAGTTGCACTAACCTCCTTCCTCTTCTGTAGTAAGAGCTCCAGCCTGTCATTAGCTCGTTTCCCAATTATTTTATTTCTTTCTGCTTCATACTGCCGTTGTGTATTGTCCATGTTAATACTAAGATTTAATGCCACATTCACTAAAGCAGTCATCAGCTTCATTGCTACAAAGAATGTAAGAAGAATATTTAGCAGGTTACCTAACCTAAGAAAAACAATTAACAAAAAGAGTTACAGAGCCCAGAAAACATTAGAAGGACTCTGTTACTAGAATCATATAGTAGGACTGATATTACCAATTCAAACACAGAAAAAGTTTCTTTTTTCAAAAGGCAACATCCTGGGACAACGCCACCACACTGCACCATTCTCTTCTCCTCAATTTAGTTTTGCTAAGGAAGGAGTCGTTTTCTTTCAGTATCTTTTATTTACAGAGGCAGAGAAATTATAGTAGCTAATTAGAAGCCAGAGAACTGACCAAAAAGTAAGATATACTTGGGTGGATTCTTTTTTTGTGTGTGCGTTTATTTCCACAAATATGTCTATTCTAGAAACCAGAAGGCAGTCAACAGCATACTTACTTTAGTTATGAACTTTTCTAACAAGACATGAAAGGGCTTGCATTGGCAGAGCATGTCCAGAATGTTACTAAGCATGTATCACTAGCATAAAGTTGATGAGTAAGACATGAAGACATGCAGATAAATCAAAATATCATCACGCACTGATCTCCAAGGATAGCAAGACAAATAGAACAAGTCTGAGCTAATTGCAGAATGGTAGGGGTTGGAAGGGACATCAGAAGATCAAGTCCAAAATTATCTATAGAAGCTAAAACTACTGCAAATAACCATAACTATGGATACAAGTATTTTGTAGGCTCCCTCCATCCCATATAAAATGATCTTCAAGAATAAACACTATAATCTCCTATGAAATGCCAAAGAAAAAAAGAAAAAATTCAACAGAATCTATTACCGACGTGAACAAAAAACCACATACCGATTAATTATTTTGTGTGACAGAAATGAACAACTGAGCAACTTTTGCAACTTATATTCAGACACAACTACTCAAAAAAAAATTACAACTTCGGTTTTTAAGAGCTAAAATTTGTGTTAGTCATATGGTACAACAGTCAAACTGACGATACAGCAGAATTGGTATATTCTCCAGAAATAAAAATTTTTTTTCATCTTCCCATAGTGAATGTCTTGGTATTTTACATGAAAACTATCAAATGAAAAATTAAACAAGCTGAAGGTCCAGCATCAAGAAGTTGAATCAGAACAACTCTTCCCCATGCAGTGATAAACATAGAAGCAATACACAGACAAACATAATTCACTGACCTGCCAGTGTGCTAGTGTGTCGAAATGCTCTGACTTGAGAGTCTGACAGCCCGGTAAGCAGTGAAATGACAGTATCCATCATATACTCATCATATATGATGCTATATTGACATTGTCGGACAAGTACTCCAATGAACTCACAAAAACTGGATTTGAACTTCTTCCACTGGGGACCAGCCATAGTTAGTGGATAATCTCCACTATCCTATTTGGGGTGGGGTGGGGGGGAAGGAAAACAGAAACTCAAACATCTTAGAAGTTATTTTATTAAATAAAGACTAAAAAGTACAACTTTGAAATAAAAATCTGTGATATTCATCTACTTTGTAGCATGGGCTTACTATAGAAAAGGCAACATTCTACAAGTCCTACTATAAAAACGGCATAATCACATATACTGAAATAACCATTAATTTCTTCTTTCTGCCAACTCCCTTAAAAACAGAAAAAAGTCATGCAATTTTTTTTTCATTTAAATTTCATACTCCTTACAAATCTGCTTCAGGTTACACTAGAACTAGGACACGAAGAATTAGCTGACATGTTTAGGAACACTCAGTTCATGAACATGAAGTTCACATCAGACTGAAAATTCCTGAAGTCAGAAAATAACCTACTGTAACACCCTGGCTGTAACAAATATGTGTTCTCCTGATTTGAGAACCTTTACAAGTAACAGTAAATTGAAGGTGGGGTTCAGGGAGGAAAGAGAAAACAAATAACTAAATAAGTAGGCAAATAGATAAATCATTTGTATCAGTGCTTCTGTGATCAGCTTCTTTAAGAGGATAAGCAACATTACAATTTGAAAATCAAAGTATCCATGACAGGAGCTTAAAAATCTTGTAGTTATCCACTAGAATTCTACTACAAGAAAAAATGAGCAAAACCTAGCATTAAAAAAAAACCCAAACAACAAAACAACAAAAAACAAAACACACCACCACATCCCTTTACAAACAGTCCCAGATGAAGCTTTATGTATTTCATACAATACTGCCTTATAGTAAACCAATACATTTCTGCATTGAGATAGGAATACTGAAATCCTTTTAATTTAAAAACAAATTACATTTTCCCTGTTAAAAGTGCAAATGTTTTTCAAATTTTAGTTTGGGGGAGGGAGGGTGATTTCCTTTCTAGGTAACTTTTGAGAGAAGGTTAAAAAGATACTTTTACATTCTTTGGTTAGAGGGTAAAACAAATACCACTGAAAAATAAACTCACAAAAATCCTACACCAAAAATCCCAACACATCCAATGTACTCCAAACTCAGTGGAACAGAAAGGAAGTCACCATTTAAAGGAAAAACATTACAATTTGAGTTTAATTACAATTAAACTCAAACCACTACTCTTCAAGTGGAGAATAATCAAATTCAAATCCTCTCAATTGTAGATAAATGAATGCATAGACAAATTTAGCAACCATTCTAGAAGCTGAAGTCACCTTAAAGGCCCTACATACATAGTAGGAATCAGGTGGAATCCCACACAGACCCACAGAAGCAGGAGTTCCCACTAGTCACAAACTGAAACTCAATATTGATTTCTTAAACCATTAATAAACAAGTTTACATAGCCAGAGCTTTACTTCCTACTCTTACAAGTTCAAGAGTTTAAGATTTTCATTCACAGAAGTCCTGTCATTTTTGCAGCTGACCTTACTCTTGAAAGAAATCTGTACCAACATGATCCAGTAAGATTAGGACTGGTATAATTTAAAAAGATTAATAACAATACATTATTAGCACTTCATTAAATTACCTCATCAAACTCTTCAGTCATTTTTCGGATTATTTCAGAATTCTGCATGTGTCGGAACATCTCTGCTGTAACAACCCCTACAATTTAGATAGTAGCATATGAGTACTTTTAATATGAAAATGGTAAATGCCAGATTAAATAACTCCTGCTACAATGTAAAAATCACTATTTTAAGTTAACCTACAGATGATGTGTATTTTTTAGAAGCTACGTTTTTTTGTTTGCACATAAAACAAGTGCTTAGTACCAACAGTTTATGTACGCTAGACGCTTTGTATTATTACTCTTTTTATAAAGCGTTTATGTGTGCATGCACTCATGCATCTAGAATTTACTCATTCAGTAGTATTTATAAATCAGAAAACACTTGTGCCAGATCTCTGTCATAAGTGGAGAGACTACACTACTTGAAGTGACCTTTCATGACTCAGATTTGAAATGGTGTAAAACAATTTTGAAGAGTTCTACTGATACTTATTTTCATCTGCACTGTAATAAACACAGTGATTTCACACATTATCTGTCTTAGCCAGAAATTGTTCGAGTGTAAACAGTGATATAAAAACCACACGGATCTCCTAAAAGTTTACTGCAACTATACTGCAAAATCCATAACAAAGATCAGACCAGAAAGCATTAGAAGATCCTGTAACAACAATCAGAAGGTCACTATTCTTGAAAGTATGGATAACCTTTGAGAAATGCTGTTAGTTTTCCGGAGATTTATGCATGTTATAGTTTATGGGGACAGAGAAACATTTGAGGAGAACAATTTACAACCCATCCAAATCTGCCAGGAGCAGTGATACTGCAAGACAAGTTACCTTCTCTTCATAAGTAGGTGAGGGGAAAAAGAATAGAGGACATTAAAATGAGGGAAATAAAATCTTACTGTAGACAGGCTACTACAAAGCTGTCCATACTATAATTTTAAATGAACCATCACTATAAATACTATGTATCTTAAAATACTCAATGGTAACAAGTATATAAATACGAACTAAAATTCCAAGACTGAACAAACTATTAGTGCTTAGAAGAGAGAGATGTTTTTCTCTGAAATAACAGCAGGAGCAGGAAGATCAAGTGTTAAATACCAGCACTGCAGATTAATCTATATTATAAAACAGCATAGTCTTTCTAAACCTTCTGATCTCGCCTTATGAATTACCAGCTCAACTACAGAATCAAGTAATCTAAATGAGCCACAGAGATAGAGCTGTTCTACAGCACATGTAGTGTAAAAGCAAAGCACAAGAATTACATTGTGATATTAAACAGATGAGTAAACATTTCAGTATCTTACCTTTGCAGCCTGAACACTGAATAAAGAAGTTAATGAGATCAAGAAGTGCTATATCTCTGTCATGTTTGTATGACTCTATCCAGTCATCCACCACAGACTGAAAAGAAACAAACATAAAGACCCTTTTTTAAGGTTTTCATAAAATGAATACAGTCAGTGTTATTTAACGTCTTTCCAGTAAGTGATTCTAGTTCCTTCCATATATAACCTTAATTCTGCAGGTTTGATCAATACAGAACAAAATGTCTGAATGATCCTTTACTGCCATAATAGCAGCGTTTAATAGAAGAACTCAAGTTTATTCCATAAATATACACAAGTAAAAAACTGACACCTATACAAAAGGGCAGGAATACCACACAGTCCTACACTAACATTTTTTTTTTGAGGAAGAATGCAAAAATGTTACAGAAGCAGGCAACAGGCATTCTCTCTTTTTCAAACCAGTGACACTTCTCTAAAGGTACTATTTAAGTGTTCAGTTCAAACAGCTACAACTCCCACTCCTCTTTCAAAATGTTGTCTTTTTGATGAACTGTGCTACATACACAAGCTGTAACAGGATGAACATCGCTGCCCTATACTGCATGGTCATTTATTACTCTGTATTCACTAAACCAAATAGAACACAAGCATTTTACTAAAAACCTCAAAAGGATGCAAATTAACAGCAAACCTGTCATAATATTTGCAAGAACATAGAATTATGTTTAAAACATTCACATGTATAGTACAAACTGTCTACTGGCTTCTTGTCTGTATGCTCAAGTGCTTACTTTCACAGGCAATAATGATGCAAAGACAAACCAAATATGCTGCCACACAGAAAAACTTCTGAATGCCTCCTCTTTAAATTTAAAGCTGCTTATGTATAATACAAAGCCTTCATCAGCAAGACAAAAAGAACGAAAAACTTGAAATTGTCAGTCTTCCTAGTCTTCTCATACTCATTTGATTCTTCTGTGGGGAAGGAGAAAATAATCTAGGAAACACCTCAAAGAACATCTCTGTGCAAGAAGATAATGCTGGAACAGGGTAAGTATTTTAGCTGTGCATCCTTGTCTCCAGAATTTATTTTAAGTAACCTCTAGCAGAAACAGTAGTTTTTCAAAACATTTTTTTCTAAGCAGATGAAACATGTTTCTGACAGAGAACAGACACTAATTCAGAAGAAAGTATGAAACAGAATTTAATATAAAATAAAAATTATTGAAGATTAGGTAAGCAAGCACTGAGGGCCACTGAGAAAACTTTTTACACATAGTACTGAAGTGGATTTTATTTTCAAAATAATCTTAGAGTTCTTTTCTACCCGAATTTGACAAAAAGTATTGAATAAGATTCACTCTATCACCCAAGTATCAATCTTCCAACTCAAGAGCACTCAGGCTTGGCAAAAGTCTGTTTTTCTCTTGAAAAGCAAAAGATTTCTTGACTATACAGTTTCTAAAAGGTAAGATGTCATTTAGATACCATCACTGGTAACTGGCTGAAAATGTAGCACACACAACAAGTTAAGAGAAATATACTTTTTCTACCCACTTTGAAATACAGCAGAACAAATTACAGAAGTATCAGATTTCTCTGTGCAAATACATCAAAGTAGTCTGTTCTTTTTTTAAGTCTGAACTAAATTTCTGCCAAGGAATTCGGCTTCTAATGCAGGAGTTTGCAAATCTAGAAAGGACTGCATATAGACCCAGCTTCGTGCATGCCTATTGCAGAAACTGTAAACTCTAGATTTCAATCCCTAAGATAGTCTTTCTTAGAGGCTTCCCAGAAGTCACATGAGTGAGCCAGCAGAAGTCATGGCTGACAGGCTTACACTTTAACTCCCTCTCCACCGGAAGATTCACAGTCAAGCAAACACTTTATTGTTTTTACTATTGTTTTTGTTTGTTTGTTTTTGTTTGTTGTTTTTTTTTTTAATTAGGGAAAAAACCTAAATGAATAAAAACGCCAAATTTCATAATAAGCTGATTTCAGTCAGTTTATGCACTGTAGACAGGGCCTAAGGTACAGATTCCTAACAGGTTAAAACTTTCTGACCCAAATTCTACCCCAGCTGCAATATACATCAGCCATGTTAGCTTAAAGACTATTCTACATTTCTCCTAAGTTGTATCTAGTGATTATACTTTGGGAGACAACAGAGAAGAAATTATTTCTTTTAAATTATCTAAGCTCAAAGAACATCTCCAAACTGAAGTTTTCTTGTTAATTTTTATGACAGTTATAGGCATAAATCACATTTGTATTTAGTTATAGTCTCACAAAAAGGACTTTAAAATCATGTAATTTAAAAGAATCTTTCTTCATTCGAGGTATTGAAAATTCACTTTGAATCATAGCTTGACTTTCTTCATTATATATGTGATTATTCATGCCTGACATTTAAGGAATGAACACCAGTTTGATTAAATTTGAACCTTAACAATGCAAAGCTACTTGGGGGAGGGGGGAAGCAGGTATTTTAATTTGTGACTAAAAACTTATTTTAATTATTTTGTTGTTATATTTAAATTGTACATTCGTCCAAGCCATAGATATGTAAGTCTTACCTGCATAGCACTCTTGCCCATTTTAACTACCTCAAACAACATCATGTTTTCCACACCATTCTGTTGGTGATGTCCATTCATCCGATTCGGACCACCAGGTTTCCCTCCTCCGTTTCCGCTTTTCCCCTTTTCTGCTGGCCCTTTTTTTCCTTTTTTACAGGTCTGCAATCATATACACACATGGAGTTGTAACTCCTTACATTACAGTTTAATTGGAAAACAAAAACAAAACAAAACAAAACAAACAAACAAACAAACAAAAACAACCCCACACCATCACCGTTTTCAATATATATAAAAATTGCTATGCATAGCATGACGACTATACATAAGGCCTTTTTTTTTCCAGGAACCAGATTTAAAATCCAGAGTTGACAGTAACAGCTGATTCTGGGTGATACAAAGGCCAAAAAGAATGCTACAGGTTCCACTTCCTTCTTCCCTCATTTAAAATCTTCCAGCAACTAAAACCGCTATACTGACAATATATGATGCAAAGACTTTTCTCCTGTTAAAACTGGAAAACAGATTATACATCTATTATTTAAAACAGGTAATGCAATTGCCTTTACACATCACAGTCCTCTCTGCAATTCCATAACCTTTTTTTTTTTTTTTTTTTCCCTTCATTTGAGCACGTTTCCAAGTGGGGGTGAGGAAGAGCAGACACCTGTCTTTGTATTTGATTCCTCAAATCAAGTATGACATACAAAAACAAGAAGAAAAAAAATTAACACAAATTAAATGACTTACATAAAATTATTTATCATCACCTCTTAAAAACTGTGCTGGTATGTCAGGTGCCTGACAGGCAGTCACAGTGCAGGCCAGCTGGTGCCCTGGGCTGGGAAGTAGCCACATGTGGCTGAAACGAAGACAGTGAGGGTGAAGGAGCCATTCAAGTGGGTGGCCAGTGAAGGGTGAGAAGGGCTATAAATGGGTTTAGACCTCCTCATTCAGGCAGTGTATGTATGTAACCCCCTAGGTTAGAGGTCTGAGAGCTATTTAAGTAAAATATTTTTTGATTGAATTACTGGCTTCTGTTCTCTTGTTGAATTAAAGGAGAGCCAAAATTAATGACACCATCCAAAATGGTTTGTATTAGCACCAAGTATACATGTAGGATAGACTATGTGTAGAGAGACTAATCAAAGAGAAGCTAATCTTGTTCTTCCCCACCTCCTTAATTCTTTATGCCTTCATAGTAATCTCAATGCAAATACAAACATGAACTGCTTTCACGGAACAGCTGCATTGTCAGAAAATATTCCTAGCTCATTCTGCTTCAAAAAAAGCGCTGAACTCCTCAATTCATAATAGCAGAATCATTTCAGTACCCTTATAAACTGAACATACTTTTCCTTTGCCTTGTTTTTGGTTTTTGCCTTCGATATCTTCAAAGTCTGTATCAGAAGAGAAGTGTGTTTCAGACTCCCTACGAAGATAAAAGGACAAACACATTAACACACTTCACCAGAAACACTCACAAATGCACTACATAAAGTCACATTATGCTTTTAGTCCAGTAAGTCAACTCAAGAGTGAAACTGCGTTTTTCTTCTGTTCAAAACTACTGTCAACTGACAGATTAGAGCACCTCTTCAGTCACAGACTACTCTGCCTCCTCAGAACAATTTACCTGGGAAGAAAGCCATATAGTAAGTTTGAAAGATGTGAATGTGGGTAGAAAATATCAGCAGCACCTTGCTTTTGGCATGTGACAAATATTACATCATCTCAAAAGCGAAGAGTACTACAGACATCTGCCACAAACCCTTTGGCAAAAAATCAGGGGAAAAACAAACAGCAAAAAGAATCTACCACCTTCCCTCACAACAGAAGTGCCTCAGGACTTTTCTTCATGCTATTAGAAACTAAGTAAAAAGATAATACATTTATGTTAAAAGGTAACAAAGTTTAAATGAGGTTTCTCCATCAAAAAGATAACCTGTAGCTCTTTTGAGGCTTCTAAGGTAAAAAGATACTAAACAGTGTGCATTTTTTTTCCTAATTTAATCTCCTACATGATTAAAATAAGCTGTATCAATAAACAAATTTATTTAATGACAACACTGGAGGTGTAGGTGTGTGTGAAGCCACCTGAATTACTATAGAGAGAATGCTTAGCTTATATATCCTCTATTTTTACACTTCCTGTAGAACAGAACTTAAATGATACTAGATGTTGTTTTAACACATACATGCAATATGATGAATGCCAGCTGCTGACACACATTTCTGATATATACTTCCTGATTCAATTAAGAGTGCAGTCATAAAGATAACCACAGGGCACGGGAGACCCATCCATATGTATTTGTAAGATTCTAAACCAATACAGAAGCTCAAGGTCTCTCAAGGTCTGAAAAGAGCTTCTGCCTTTTGACTGTATTTTGCTATTTCTGGATTTTTTGACTATGAGGGGGAAGAGAGGCAGAGATAGTTCAAAAGAACAAAAGGAAAAAAAGGAGTGAGAAATATTCCTTCTTAAAAAAACCCCAAACTTCCTAGGTGCTCTTATTTTCACAAGAACGAACAGAACATGAATTCCAAACATTTCACTAAGCAATGGACTGTACCAACACAGTAAAACTCCTATAACAGTGTTTCCTATGAAACTATATGAAATTACCTTTATTTCTATTAAAATGAAACAAGCTAATTGATATATATCTTTGTATTGTTTGAAATGTTATACCACTTTAATTCAACAGTCTTGCAATGTTGCCAATTTCTTGACAATTCAAAAGGTGAGGAACTGTATTCTAGTCTGCTTACAATAAACATTTCTGTATTTAAAATTTAACCTATATCTGATGTTAAATCTTAGAAATTCAAGCATTTGTTCCTTACAAATCATAGGACCACTAGATAGTGAATAAAATTAAGTGCAAGAAACCAAGAAGCTGATGCCTGAGGGAAGCTAAGACTTTGGCTTTAAGCAAAGAATCTGGCATTAGATATTTTAAATAAATGGTGACCTGCTCCATTTATTAAGGGCAAATACCTCAACTACTTTCTCTCTATAAATAAATAGGCCTTAATAAATGGAATCTTATTTTGGTATTCCTACTCAAAGGCTTTCTTAATCAAACATTTCAATTTCAGGAAAAAAATCCTGAGAAGTACATCACACAAACAAAAGAGTATGGCACAATGGCTTCCTACTAGCAAAGTTTAAAAACAGATTTAAAATAATCAAGCACTTCTAAAATACTTATTTTAATTACTGCTCAGTACTCAAGAAAGAATTCCAACAAAACCTTATCAATATCTAAATAGCAAGAAATCTAGAATCCTATTCCTTTATTTTGTTTCCAAGAGAAAAACAACCATGTGTATTAACATTATGAAGAACAAGTATATTTAGAAATGAAACTACCAATTCTTAAAACACTTACTGAAGGAGAGTAAAATCAGTTGGTATTTCTGGAGCTGCTATCATTTCTTTATCATCTTCTGGAACACCACTGTATTAGAAAGATATTAAAAAACCAGTCTGAAGTACAAGCTTACTTTTCTTTCTTCTTTTGTAGTGGACAACTTCTGTAAGAAAATTAAAATAAATACACTGTAAAATTTTCCACGTATGAAGGGGTAAAACACTTAGAAACAGAAAATTCGCATCACACCATTCCCTGGTTATAACCAAGCTTTCTCCTGTTTAAAGACTTTCTATTTTTGGCTCCTCCCATGATCTTACTACAAAGTACCTTAACAAATGTTAAAAGCATCAGAATAACATAAAATACAGAAACATTTGGGGGGAAGGGGAAAAAATACTTCTGAGTAGGATGAGCAAACTCAAACTGTAATGGTTTCCATTAACACCTTGCGAGTAACAGCTTTCAGCCTTCATTTCTACATCTATAGTAGCTTAAGTCTGAACTGTAACGGCATGCACTACAAAGGCTAGATTTAACAGCACAAGGATGCTTCCAGCTAACCAAACAAAACCTAGATTTGAGGCTAAATTTAAAGCACAGTATGTTGTAGACTTAAGAACAGTACATATATACAAACTTTGTACCTCTGGTTTCTAAACTTCCATGACATTTTGCACAGACAAGCTCGTAACAAGTTGTTAAAACCAGCCATTTCACAACTTCCTGTCTTCCAGAGCTGATAAACCAGGCTTAATTGTAACATTTAAAGCATTTGACAAGACTATCAATTAAGATCATCCTATGCCCATTAGAACAAAATAGCAGTCAGAAACAGCATAGTGTTTTGTCAAGAAAACCTCAGATTGTAAAATATTTCCTTTTCAACTTATTCCTATCATTTTTAAATAACCTTTCTTATTTGTCTAATTTTCTTTTATTTAAGGCATGGGAAAAGCCTCACTGGATACTTCAAATGCAAGATCATGCAGGCTAAAATTTTGTCTGCCCTGGGCCAGATTTTACAGTTAAATTAGGAAAACATTATGTTCAAGTACTTCGAAGATACAATAGTAAGGAGAAAAGCCAACATCTGCTGACTACAGCTTGCTGGAGCGATTAGGTATTTGAGGGAAAGATTTAATTTTGGCATGCTAGGCACATGTTGCTTAATGTCTGGTAGCTATGCTTCAGAGACTGCATTTCAATCAAGCATGTAGATAACAGGCTGAACATTTTTTCCTGCAAGTGCTTATTTTGGATGCTAGGGGCCACTGTAGCTTCCAGAATTTAAAGAGCTGTGAGAAACCATAAACTCTGAACTTACTATGCTCTTCCTTCACATTTCAAACAATTACATAAAAGCAGAGAATCAGAGTGGAAAGAAATAGTGGCAAAAAGAGAGGAATTTTGAGATGGGCTGGTGATTCTGAAGATAATCAGCAACTACTGAAGCGTAACACAGTAGAAGATAAAAAGCTTCAAAAACATTGCTACAGCAGAAAGGCAGTAACCTTTGTCACCCCGCTCCTCCTTTCTCTAAAATTATACAGGCACATGACCAGTGTGGTTCATCCTCTCCTGCTCCCTTTACAAACTCTAGCAACCAACCATTCAGAGTCAGGGGAACATCCTCTCCCCAGCCATTTATCTTTGCTGGTTCTGCCATTCAGCGTCACCTGACTCAAATCTCCAATAAAATGGGCAAAACATATCACAAGATTTTTTCTTTTCCTTGAATTATCAAGTCAAACTGGTTCAACACCAGGTATCAGGAGCCAATGCAGAGGAAACACCAAGTCTGTGTAGTCATGATCAGGGGAGAGAAAACTCCCTTCTTTGGTGGCAAGGAGTTATTACACCACCCAGTATGTAAAAAATATACACTCAGATGGTAACATAACAAAATGCTCTATGCTTGGGATTATATTTAAATGTGTATTTATTTCTATTATTTGCTCCAACTCCTATCAGGAGCTTAGAAAAATACTGCACACTTCAATGCCTTGGTCACAGCTGCTGAGAATCTGAGTAAAAGGCAAGGTGGGTTAGGAAGGAGGTGGCAGACAGCAGCAACAAGAAACAGAAAAGAAGTAAAAAAAACTTCCAGCCACACAAGTCTTTTTCAGAGCACTCCAGTGATTTAGTCACATTGCAAAGTGAAGAAAGAAACTTCAAAAAGCATGGCATCATTTGGCCAGAATCAACTCATAACATGGGAAATAAAGCTCCTGCCAGAAGCCGAAGCATTATGCTACTAAGATTTATGTTACATGATTTGTTTTTCTTGAAGGAAGAATCAACTTGGCCCTCATGAGTGCAACTATAAACTCGTATTATGTAAAACACTAGCTACGAAGTAATGCTTTGCATGAATATACTAGGTAAGACTGTAAGGGATCTCCAGTGTCAAGCTCAAACTTCAGCAACAATCCAAAAAAGTCATTGCATTTGTCCCAGTAAAGCATCATTTTTAAGTAGTTACATGCATCCAGAATATGACTCAACCAATAGAACCAACATCATTCTGCAAACCCTCTCTGGCAGTACGCAACAGAAGGTGCTCTAAGAACATATTTGCTTTGTTTCTCCTGAATACCTTCCTGCCATCCAGAAGTAACTTAAGGATTTTTTCAGCCAGAGAGGCTATTTTACAATCCTTTAGCAACATATTTTTCATTAACACTTCCAGTTACTGACCGAAGCAACATTCAACAGCGACGGTATTCCACACAAGAACTCCCACAGCCAAACTCCATGCTACCAAGAGGTATTTTGGATTTGTCACTTCCCAATTTTATTTTATGTTCTCCTGTTTTGGTATGGGGAAAGACTGGCATTGGTAACCTCCCCTTATCCTTAATCTCAGTAAATACGTTCTGGAAATTCAGGTCTACTCCCAGCCACACAGTCTTGATGACTCATTTAAAGCACTCAAGTTTGGGAAGTCAATGAGAAAGGGAAACTGCCCAAATAAGCATCCCGTCAAAACTTTTAAAATTGCACTGATTTCATCACAGTGCAGTCTGAAAAGAAGAAACCAAAATTCTTGCAGGTGCCACTCTAAACAGTGAAAGTCTACACTATCTGGGAAGAGTGCTTTATTAAGCAGATTATTTTAGCAAATTAAATCTAAACTAAAGTGCATCATAAAAGGCAGCTCTTCAGGGTTTTTAGCACGTTCACAGAATTTCAACTTCAATATTCCTAAGTAGATGTTAAAATCTCTCAAGTCTTTGAAAATATTATGAAGTCACTCAACTTTGTGAGATCATAATTAAGTTATTAGCTATAAAAAGAAAATGTATCCTGCTGAAAGATCACAAGGTGGAGCTCTAGCCTAAAGCTAACTGAAGAAACTCCAAAAGACAGGTCATCCAGAGGTTGACCTAGTTATTTCTGTGGAATAAACTTTGTAATAGATTGCTAAAACTGCAATAATAATATAGTACACTTCCTTAGATTTATATTTAGATTACATACAAACACCAAAAGCTACCTGTGTCTTTTCTGAAATAAACAGATGTAAAATTTTGATTCAATGACTCCTGCAAAGACAGAAATACATTGTATTTCAGTTGTTGTACTATGACTAGTCTCAGTATTTAGTACTGAAAAACAAGCAGAAAAAATTTTAAAAGACATTTTAATAGCAGAAATAACCTAGGTCTTTATTGCATCTTGCAATTCAAACTTCTGCTACCAAAACGTTAATGACCTAAAAAAATACTGAAACAGTAGTCCAGGAACACTAATCATGCACAACATTGCCCACTCCAAATGTAATGAATTTCTATTTAAAGAAAAAAAAAAAAAAAAAGCACAACAGCTACGTATGAAGGGCTACAAAGAATTCAAAATATGTCTTCACTGGAAAGCAAGGTTAAATTTTAAAAGGTTTCTTTTCCCCTCATACATGAATCATTACTTGAAGTATAGCTGTGATTAATTCAAATGTACTGGTCAAATATTGGGATCTGGTGAAAAGTGACAACATTCACTTCAATAACACATGTTCACACAATAACATATGTTCGGCAGCTGCTGAGTGCTACCTGTGCTCTCACAATGTCTATTACCTATAAAAACAGGCTAAACAATATAATTCAGGACCAGCCTTTGCTAAAAGAGTATGCACATATATACACACAGAGACATAAAAATTTTAAAAGACTCACACAAGATCTGTCCTAGGAGCTTGTGTTTCATACACTTGTGTAAGTGCAGTAACTGGAGTATTACTTAACAAGCTCCCAGCAAGTATTTTTCAGGTACATGGGATTTGGTTTGGGATGCATTTCCTACTCATGCTCCTTTCTGTTGTTGCTGTTTCTTGGCATCTAGCCTCTGAAAGTTTTACAAAGGAAAAATCACTACATCTGTTATTTTCCTGAGAAGGCACTGATATAAAGTTTAAAAATGGCTACATGCCCAGGACAAAGGTTTGGAAAATGCAGGACAGTTGTTAAGATCAATTAATCACCTGTTAAATCAAGCACCTCACTTTCATAATTCCGAAAATTAGAACTTCTAAAATTGTGATGAAATGTGTGGCTAAAGTTCATCCTTGAGTTATTTATCTATCTATTCATGAGAGATGCTGATGCTTCAGAACTGATTATTTGGCAACAGTTAAAACGCTACCTAGGAAAAAAAAAATATATATATAAAGGATCAGAAGTATCTTTTCCCTTAGCTACTTTCCAAGTGAAGGATGTTATCAACTGCATTACACCCTTCACTCGTTTTCTAAGAGACTAGGGTACATCTAAACTTCTGTTCTATAAAATGAGGTCTGGTTGTTTGGATTTTTTTTTTCCTCCAAAATAAGTATGCTCCTTCATATTACTCTTGCATTCACCTTCCTAAGTGAATTATTAAGCAAGACTTTGAACAACTGCAGGATATTCCCTACAGCTCTGACAGAGTGTTATTTCTACACATTATCTCTACTAATACTACACAACCTAGTATTTCAGCTGCCAACAAGCTTTAAAGCAATTCTCTAATTGGAGTAAAATACAGAAAACATATTCCAAGTAGCATTCGGTATTGTAACAACTGTACTTTAACATGATTTAGTTCTAACTGTATCAGCAGTTTTGATCATATTATGATAGCATAATCAAGACTAAACTGAACAATAATGCAATTAATACCTTTAGATCTGTGGTTATTTTTGTGTTGTTTGCTTAATAAATCAGTCTTATAACTCCTTTACGAGAAGACCTAAACTAGACATCATCAATTCACACTCTTCCATGCTTTCCAACAGACGTGGTCTGTGTACACAATAACAGTCCACAGTACCGAAGTCACTGAATAGTTAGCACTACAAAGAACCTAAATATCCTAATTTATGTATGTATTATTTCTTCAATCTCTTTCTTCACAATTTAATTGTTCTAAACTTCCAGCTCTCGCACCCCCTCCACACCACTTCTGTCCACACATTCTTCTGTTTATCTCTCAAAACTGAAAAAACAATGTTGTGGAGGCTGTTGATATTAAGCTATCACACTACTATTTTCATTCCCTGGCCTGCTCTCTCTTCTATTTTTATAGTATTTGCTCTCCAGTGCATGCAACAAGCCTTCTGATTAAGTGAGAAAGAGCCCTCTCAGAATACACTTTTCTGACATTTCTGACACTCACCAAACACACAGGAAAGTTTCAGCTCATTTTTAGCATTCAAATGAACAAGCAGCAAATTATGAAAACATCACCATTTCCTCTTGATTCACTGGATAATTCAACTGAATCAACCCCACTTGCATACTAGATGAAGTATCCTTCATCATACTAGATCAAGTATCCAAGGCACCTGAACTCAACCCCTTCACAATGAATCCAACAACAAGCTTTGCCAATGATTGCCCTCCTGTAAGGTAAGACCAGGTATACTAGAGAGAAGTGGCCAACCGGAATCCTCATGTAGCTACTCCTAAAACTCCAGCCCTTCCTGTTGGAGGGGCCACAGCCCAGACTGTTGTTCCATGGCTCTAGCAGGGCAAAGCTGCCAGTGAGGCCCAGATCCCACACTGGGCTCCTACTCACGCACCTGTCTCCCCTCAGCAGCCAGGCAGAGCCAGCCTGCAAGTAAGTACCTCAGCTGCGACCCACACATCACAGGGAGGCAGCATGTCCTACCTATACATTCACCAGGCACTTGCCCAGTCTTATCTGTCTGCTCCTCAAAGCATTCTTATGCTTTTTTCACATGCATTTCCTAAGTTTTCATTCTATAGCTTACTGCACACATACAGACACAACCATTTGCTTCTTAAAAAGCCTTCAGAGAAGCCCAATTAATGGCTGATGGTGACCTCCAGAACAGACCAGCCAAGAAACAGCCAAATACATGGAAACTACAGGTCACCAGAGATAATAAATACACTGGCATAAAGAAAGCAAAATTAGTTTTCACATTTTAATGCTTTGAAAGCAAATGCTTAAACAGGGTTTAAATGGGGGGGGTGGGGGGTGGATTTAAAAGGCATATGAACAACAATCAGGTTAAAATCTGAAGTGGTAGTTTAGTCGTCACCCCAAGTTTAGAGACTTGAAAAGTAAGTAATATACAAGAAAGTCTGCCAAACTCAACTTACCATCAAATAATCCCTTTCCCAGTAAAAGAGGGTTGCTGGTTTTATCCAATGAATATGAGGAACAGCTATTATGGAAGGAAACCATCCTGCTACAGTGCTTCACAGTCATTAGATTATTTATTGAGGTATCATTAATAACGTCAATACCTTTAATGCAGTATGTTAAATACCATTTTGACGTATAAACATACTGTTATGGTTTGAATGATGAGATTTTTTTAATTGGCATTCAGTAATTCACATTGTTCAGTAAAACAGTAGGTTTAAAAGACCTGATATAAGCATTTCAAAATACCGAACAAATTAATAAACTGTATAGCAAACACAACTAGAAACCTTATTAAGGGGGAAAAAGTATCTGTATTACTCTAATGATTCTGCCCAGCAGCATTCTTGAGCTTTGCAAAAATGCACCTGAAATTCCCATATTTTCAATGGTTTGATTTTGGATGCTTTTAAAAAAAAGGCAAAGGTTAAGGTAGCAAAAGTAGAAGTTACACCTCATTGTGCCTGTGACATTATTCCCTGCCAAAGAAGGGATGGTTTCCAGATGTTACAGTCTGACTGCGTGGAAAATGAGGCTCTTAGGAAGAATAGAAGCCAAGTCGGATGACAACCAAGATTTAAAAAAAAAAAAAAAAGGTAAAAAAGCCACATATGCCTGCTTCAACATTACAAAAGAAGTGTACTAGTTCATTTAAGATACAAGGCAAGCACACCTTCTAGCCACCTAAACGCCTTACATTTCTAAGCTCAACTACAGGACAGATCAATATGCCCCTTCACACAGATTTTCAAAAGCATACTCCTCTGCACAACTCCTCTAAATGTTGGTTGTTGTAACTGCTAGGTCTGAAGATGCACAGGCACTACCCCCGGCAAGCAAGTAACCAGCTACACAGTAAAAGCCCAGAACAGAATTATCATTGTTCATATGCCCAGCCAACAGCGACAAATTACATACAGCACAGGCAGGGTTCTCCAGCTGACAAGGTATTCCACCTGGCAAGTTCTGGCTTTTGTTCTTCAACTGATCAATGCAAGCCAGCAAGTTTCCTCACTTTATAGGAGCCTCAGCTTCCCCTCTCACCAAACACCTTCCCCTTTGAGAAGTTCAGGTCACTAGAGCTTTGTGCCCAAAACACTACTAAGAATGACAGCATTTAAGTACAAATCCTAGAGGTGGGACTACAGAATATATAGTAATAGCATCAGATGCTACTAGAAGCAGTCAATATTAGATGTTTGAAATAAGGAAAATCTCCATAAAACAAAACTACTGAAGAATGGAAAGTAAAATCTCTCAAACACATCTTCCAGTCTGCTTCTATCAGCCCTGGGCATAGTGCACTTTCTATAGTCTTCTGAAGATCCCACTGTACTTCCTTTCACTGTGGTCCCAAGCTTTCCAGATGACAAGAGGTATCACCTACTTAGTTCTGTGTTTTACCTGCTGAGATCCACCAGAGTTTTAGATGATGCTTCATGCTACATAAAAATGGTTGAACCGCTTTCAGACAATAACTAAAGAGACCAAGTCCAACACAGAAACAAAAAGAAAAGAATATAAAGCACAAGTCAAACTGCCTTAATCAGATTTTTTTTTCTTCTTTTTCAAGAGGGGTTGGGGAGGTGGCTGATGTGTGAGAATAATTCCTGCCCTCATTCCATCTTGCCTTCTTCATCTGCATCATCCCAGCTTCCTCAGCAGGCCAGGGTTACAGATACCGCATCACTTCGTCACTTTATCCAATTTCCTCCGGGCCACCTGCAGGAACACAGCTGGTCTGCACCCCGGCACACTGTGCTCTCCTGTCACCCTCTCAGCCAGGTAACTACTGCCATTATCAGTCTCACAACACCAGTTACAGAAGCCTTTTTGTAGAGAAGCTCCAAAAAATACCATTACCTTGCTGTCTATGTAAACAATAAAGAGCAGCCAACCATTCTTCCCTGGCTCAAATGAAAATCTGTGCCATCAGAAAGTAAAATGAGTGTTTCTCTAAAAAGGAATAAATACTGTGCCACATCCAAACCAAGCAGTAAAAGCTAAGACTTAAGCCTTTCATAATTGGATTATGGCTCTTTCAACAATCAATCAAAATAACCATCCTTACAAACTAAAATTGAAAACGACTACTCACACGTGCAAATGTTGGCTTCACCTCTAAAACAGAAGAAATAAAGATAAAAACCTTGTTATCTTTCATTAAAAAGTCATCTCTGCAATTCTGCCAACCTCAGAACATCTGTGCTCCATACATCCCCAGTCATAACTTAAAGATTTTTAATACCCAACATTTTGCTCTTGTCCTCCCTCATAACGCTTGGGCTAAAATCCCAACTGGTGTGTTGAGAGATCTGCAGCACCGAATACTAATTTTATAAGAAACAGCAGTTGTGATGTGCATGGCTGTCTTCCATTCTATTTAGAGAACCAAACATATCCACAATGCAAGATGCTAATAATCTGTTAGTGATTCAATAGCTGATGGGAAAAAAAAAAAAAAATCACCACCAAGTCTAAAAATCATCCTCTCTATTCATCCAAAAAGAACAATTTTGTGGGAGAGATGGCTGGTGCTCAAGCCTTATACCAGTTAGCTATTGATATTCATTAAACATCCAGAGGAAACGAGTGTGGTCACTTGTATACATCCTAAGAACACTGCAAAAATATTGGCATTATTCAAATCAATAAGTTCTTTCAACTCTAATTACTTATACTTGTGGCAGGCAACAAATTGTGCCAAATGGGAGAGCTATAGCATGCTATGCTTTTTTTTTAATGAAAGCTAACACGAAGATTAGGTATCAAAACCATTCTTTTTAGAGACCAAAATCATTTTACTAAATATGCTGAGAAACTTGTATGTGTAAAATATTCTGAAGCAAAGGTTAGTGAGAGTCGTCCCTTTGAAAGTATCTTCCTTTCAAAGTCACTCAAATGCCGTGCATTAGGCACCATAGGGATACAGAAGCATTTATTTCACACTGATCTAAAATACAAAATGTTAAATTAAGAAAAAAATAAACCTTCACTTTCTCCATTTAATCTAATAAAATTTAATTTTTTTTGGAAGTGTTGTCTTTGTTCTTGAGCAGATTCATGATGTAAATAAAGCCAGCAGATCCCTCCTCCTTTTAAAAGCAATTTCAACAAAATACCAATTTAGCTGAAGGCTGTAAATTTACTGGTTGCATTATACAAGTATCATTAATTTGTAATAAATGTTTTAGTCAAGCAATATTCAACGCATAAAACATATTTCTATACAACTATCACACTTTAGCAGCTCAGCAACACAGAAGCAGCTGTGGAGATATGGTGGTTACTTCCATCCTTTCTCCTGTATGTTCTTTTTCAAAGAAGGAAGGAAGAAAAAAAAAAAAAAAAAGAGAGCAGTAGTGCCAGATGTCTCTTAAACAAGCTACATGTGCTATGATTCCTTCCCCTTCCCCCACTCCAAGAGAGGCATTCTGGAAGGGGGTGTGCCCTATAGCATCAGCCGAATTCAGAGACCTGCTCCATACTCCTGCAATTATACCAAACACGACAGATTCTAGGGCATAAAGGTACCAATCACTTACTAATAACCCTCACCTCCAGCACATGAAATAAGTCTCACATGCTAAACGCTGAAGTTCTTTTTTGTCCTCCTACAGCTGAGACAAAAATGCAATCTTAGGTATATATCAAGAATTTAAGCTACTGTTTTTACCACATCTTATACATAAAACCAGCCTCCTTTCAGTCACTGTAGTTTATTAGCTCCTTTAACACAAGATGTAACCCCACATCCTTCTCTGCTAAAATTTAGTTGGTAAGTACATTAAAGATGTTAAATACCATTTCACTGCAGTGTTGAATGTTTACAGCAGCTATATTATATACAGCAGCAATGTAATACTTGTGATTTTTTGTGGCTGACAAATTCAGTGAACAACCATTACCTTGAACCCTTAATAGGCTGATACAAAGCAGGGGTGGGGGGGGAGGGAACATAAATACATCAAATATCATTCCATTAGAAAAAAAAAAAAACAACAGCAGCAACCAAGCAAGGAGAGAGAAAAAAAAAAAAAAAAAAGGCAAAAAAGCAGCTCCTAACAGAGAACAAGTTCTCACGTTTCATATGCTCTGGTTAGCAGTCAGATCTACTAATGACAGCACATCTCCACTGGCAATTAAGGCTAATATTCTGAACTGCAACTACACAGGACTAAGAAACTGACAAATCAAATTTTGCTGACTTTCATTACATGAGTGGTAACCTCAAACGTGGAAATGGAAAACACAGCTGACATGGCAGAAGTCACCAGCGGACAACCATCAAAACCTATAGGTGTCCAGCAACCATGTGGAAAAATGCTTCAGTCACTGACTCAGTTTTAGCCTTTAATGTATTATCTGAACTCTATCATCTTGCGGTCTTCGGTTGATGATCATCTTTGATTTATCAGTCTGAAAATACTCCAATTGCTAAAACAAAAATTGGTAGATTGCAAAGGACTGTATCTGCCACTTTGTCTTTCCTAACAATTACTGTGGCTTCATAATTAACTGGATTCTTACCCTTAGCACAGGCTTTTCTTCCTCTGCTTTGTACCAAACATATATCTCCAATCTCCCCACACTCAAATCAGAGACAGGTAACCCAGCAGTTGAGAACATACTGATAAGTGTATAGAGCTTTTTTCAGTCCTACTTCAGTTTCTCTAAGTTTTCTTGGTAAGTAGTAATTCTAACTATTTATAGTTAGAATTTATAAGCTGGACAGAAAAAGCATTATTTCAAACAGGCAATACCACTTCCAGACTGCTTTGATCTTTCGACTGCATTTTACATTGCACAATGATGCACTGCTGAAATCAATATACTTCCTTTACAATATATATTTAAATTTCTGGAAAAAAATAAATCTAGTCAAACATCCCATATAAGTTATTGAGCTGTCTCAGTTGCTCATTCAAGATCAGTGTTTCTTTGACTTAATTGGTTAGCCATCAATTACATAATTATTTATTACTCCTGTGTTGAATTCTGCTCTTATGGTCAACAGATTTTGTTTGCTGATTATTTTTATCAATTGTTTTAGATCACTATTCAGGATTTTAACATCAAATCAAACCATAACATCTAATGGCAGACAAAAAGCTTTCCATTTGGTAAGATTCTGTAAAATTAATTTACTACTTAGAGCAAGTTCAGTTCCTGGAACAAAGGTCTACTTAAAAAACAGATTTCAAAAAAAGAAATCTGTTACAGATCATTTGTTACCACAGGGCTGTCTATTCTTTGTTTGAAGAAACAAAAAAATTAAGTAACTGGATTGGGATTCTTTCATGTTTAGAGTACCTCCTTTACAAAAAAAAAAAAAAAAAAATCCTAGTACACTTAAGTATGATCAAGTTGTAAATTTCTTCACATTATGATTTTAATGCCCCAGGCACTGATTTCATAAGAACACTGGATCAGTAATGGGCTATGTTATAAAAATCTTTTTACATTACTAATGCAAACTGCCAATTTTGTATCAGATAGCCACTTTATGTTTAGAATTGCTTGTACAAGAAATCAGAAGTATAGAATTCTCATGCTGTTGCACTGCTAATCAGAATTAATAAGGATAATATACGGTTTTGAGTAGGATTGTAGTCAGTATTTTCCAAAGTTTAAATGGAATTCATATACAGGAATGCCACTAGAAGTTCGTAACACCTGACAAAACAGCTACACATTTAGTTACAATAACACAATACTTTGACAGAAATGTATTTACCATCTTCACTTTTGTTTGCCCATATACAACTAAGTGTAATTTGTTGTAGTGTTTCAGGGTTAAGATGTAATTCCTCACCTAACCTATCTAACAAACCTCTCCTTGGTTTGGACATGATCTACAATGTCAAGCTGCAAAATACAGGTTATTAAGTGACTGATCTGAAGAAGCAATTACAATAATCCTACCGTAACACTTACCATACCTGTCTTGGAAGACTCAACATAAATAATTGGACAGGTTACATCTTTTCAAGATCCTTTTCTTCCCTGTTTCAGCACCAGTGACTGTTGTTTTCTTGTGGACAATACTAAGACGTTTATGTATTAAGAAAAATCTTGTCTTTGGACTAAGTCTCCTACTTCTTCCACAATACGCATGATAGGGGCCATTACTTTGTATACTTGATCCTGTACTATTTCATGTACTTGAAAGGTAAAGCTAATACTCTGTTCAGAGGATGCTTTTTTGGCCTAAGACTGCCCTGGTCTTGAAATAATATAAACCAAATTTTAGCAAAAGTTAGGGAAAGAGGCAATAACATTCAATCTAATTGTTAGACAAGAACATTTTTATCCCAGTGTAAATTAGGTCTGGCGGTTGTTCAGCTTGACCTCCACTCACTATAATCTTGCCCTAGGGTATGAAAATCCTAGATCATTAAATAGTCTTGCAAGCAACCTAAAATGAACCTGCAATCAGAGCCACATTTTTCAACAGCTGTTAAGACTTGAAGAGACAATAGTGATAACAGCATCATGGCAAGAAAGTTGTTTCTTTTATTTTTTGTTTGTTTGATGGGTATTTTTTGTGTTTCCTTGTTTTTTTGGTTGGTTGTTTTGGGTTGTTTGTGGAATCTGGTTGGTTGGTTTTCTTGCGGGGGCGGGAAGGGTGTTTTTTTGAGAGGGGTTGGGGGGAAAGAGTCGGTTTCTGGAGTTTTTTCTTGTAATATGAAACAGAACTAACCTACATTTCTACCCTTAGCATATTATTTTTAACTTCAGGGTGGCTTTGAGATTACAGAAGGGCAAGAGGTCAAGAGAAAAAGAATTACTTGTTTTTTTTAAACAAATATATACATGCAATTCATCTGGAAGTTTGTTCTTTTTTTCCTGAGAAAAGATGGATTAAATTAAAGCTGCCCACTTTTCATTATGAGAAACATTTTAAATGCCAACTTTCCTACAATTCTCTAGACAGTCAACAGACATTTTAGGAACTGCTACTAATTCATTACTGTGAAACAGATGCCAGCCAAAAAAACTAATTGCAGAACACAGAGTTTATTATTATTATGAGAATTAACTTAAGACTTTATATACCAAGTGGAAAAACTACAACAAACCAACACTAAAAGAGAAAGACTTCTAAGCACTTCCTGCAGGTGATTATAGCAAGATACACTTGCTAGGTCACAAACTAGTAAAATTGCTCTTGTGTAAGTCTTAGCTGCAGGGAAGGAACAAATGTAGGAACAGTAGATCAGCAGAGAAGGAGCCAGACAGCAAAACAGAACCTTTACAAAGGTCATAGAAGACTGATGATGGACCACAGAAGAAGTAGTAATTAGTTACTTGTGAACTTAACTTCCATTGTAAAGTCTAAGAACAGAGTTAGATCATTTGAAGGCCTAAAGCACAAGAACAGCAACAGAATGTTTTTGACAGTAAAATAAACCAAACGCTATCAGAGAAATTTAAAAAATAAATTACAAGAACCAGAGATATCACTCAATTCACAGAACTCTGCACAGTTTTCAATTAAGTCTAATTAAGATGCATGTGTATTAGTAAAAATAAGAAAGCATGGTAAGTGCTATAAACTGGACATCAAGCCTTAGCACTAAATCTATACACACTAAATACTACAAGTGACAAGCTCTAAAGAGCTTGTCACCCTCGTAATCAGTAATATAAGAAAGCAGAAAGTACTCCATCAAAATTGTTGTTCACTCAGCTTTTCCGAAAAAGCTGCAAAAAACGCAACACCTAGGACACAGTTAATAAAGTAATTTTGTCATTTTACCCTGACTACAAAAACACCAATCCACAACGGACACCTTACCAGTTTAGGCCTAGCAATGTCATCAGATTTCTCTGCAGCATTACACAAATACTAATCTCATCTTTCCAAGCAAAATAATTGTATGCCATTCTCTAATAGACCATATAATGATGTTATTAACTGCACAATGATTACAGACTACAAGTTACATTCTACAGCAACAAAGGTTTTATCATTCTTTACATTACAGGATTCCTATACTTAATTCTGTATTACAGCCCAACTGAGTATAGATATTTTAGAACTGCAACCACAGTTAGTCTCCTCAGACACCTCAAAAGAACAGATCAGGGAGAAAATTATTATAGATGAAAACTTGTAGTAGCATCAACTGAGAATTTTAAATTACATAAACTTTCCCAATAATTATTTTTCTTAAGTTTAAATACAAGGTGGGGGAAACATCATTTTGCAGAGAAACATACAATTCTCCAGCATTATTTCCAGAAGCACATAGCATAATATTTTCACTTCCTCCAATAACCCTGAAGAAAGTGAAGTACTCGTCAAACAATTCACTTTACATATGAGATGACTCCTTGGAGCAACACAGGCAGCAATTTCCAACTCAAGAAATCTCCAGGTTATTTGCCAGATTGATATTTGCAACCCTCAAGTACCAGCATAAAATGATACCATTAAATGGTTCTCCTTTACCAAAACAATATTCTTGTTCGAAATGGAAGATAGTATTTGTCGAGGGACGGAAGTGCCCAGACTATTTAAACCAAGTCTCCGATCAATTAACGCATCATCAAGGTTGACATACAATGTGGGTTCCCTATCCTGAGACAAAAAGAACAAATTTTAATAATTATGATTCCCAAAATTTACACTAAAATAGTAGACTGAATAAGTACTATTTAATATGTAAAAATACATCACAACCTCATTTCATATAACGTCCATTTCCAGCACAGTAGTAGAGCATGACAAGAATTATTCTCTTAAGTATGACAACACTAAAGATTTAAACAACTGGGGGATGAAATATCATCTGATGTTCTCCTGCATCATATGGCCTCTAACGGGCAGCATGACCTGTTACTTGTTAAAGAGTTCTCATATAAGCAACACTCCAATATTTTGGGCATATTTCTTCTGTTTTCTAGAGCACATAACTAAACAGGGAAACAAAGAATAGAAAGCACCTGTATTAATTATCGTTTTAAAGAAACTAACGCATCATCATAAGGACAGAACTTCCATCTTCCCTGGTGAAATGAAGAAAACACATTTCATTCACTGTGCAAAAAAAATCTACCAACATTTCTGTCAGCAAGATTAACTACTACACAGAACTTCCACTATAATATATAGAACTGTACTGTAATGATGAATACAGAAAAAACACAATGTGTGGCAAAAGTCAACAAAAACTAAACGCAGTAGAGAACGAGCCATAATGAGCAGCACAAAACATCAACGCCATGTAGCAATCATGTTTAAGTATTCAGTACTAATGGCAGATAATCATATTCTGTAAGCAGAAGAATCAGAGGTGTGGTGTTGCAAATGCAATAAATCCCCAAGGAAACAACATGGCTTCAAGGTGTTCTCTAGAAACTGCTTATGGTTGATTAAGGCAGCATCAGTAACACATACATGGCTACGCACAGGCAGGTAACAGTTGCCCCACACTGCTACTAACAGGGTAAAAAAAAAGTGAAAAGTCCTCATGACTTGTGTTAACCTTAGCAGTTAAAAACTCAAACCGCCAATAGTGCAGTATTCTAGGCCACTCAGTCACCCTCTGATGGGATGCACATGCATTTTGTCAAGAGTGAAGAGAGCTTACTGATAAAAGCATTTGTTGTGCCACAATTAGCAAAATTCCTGCCTTTTACAAGAAATACTGGTATTTGAGTATTTGTAATACAGACATAATACTCACGAAGAGTCCCACTGGAGAGCTTAACTCCGTGGTTTACTTAAGGGAACCTGGGTCCCAAAACCACCACAAAAACTTTAAAATATTGTAATGTAATATAATAACTTGCCGGCAAGCCTTTCGCAAACTTTTATACATGCAAAAGTTTTTGGCATTGGACATAGGTTACTGTTTTCCAATAACCCAACTCAAAACCAAAAGAATAATGAACACCCAACAACCCAAAGAAAACTACATAGCTGGAATAAAAAGTATTTCATGTTCCTTGCTTCCCCCAGCCATTTTATGGTAGGCAAAATTTCTGCTATCTCTGCTCTAGTGGTGCCTGTATTTTCATACATGGAGGAAAGAAAAAAGGTTAATGCATTGTAACAGATGATACCTACTTCTCCAAACCTTCTTGAGCATTACCATACAGACAGCAGTCACTTGCACCTCAAAAAATCAATTTATTTGTCCCGCCAGCACAGGTTCCCTGTATCCTCTCTATGATCCCTTACAGTACGATCAGAAGAGAATCATGCATTTTCGCTAAACGTTTGGAATCTCACTTTTACCTCTGACAACTGCTCAGAACTTCTGAAAGGTTTCTGCAATTCCTCTCTAGTAACTGAAAATCCTACAAGGACATGGAGTACAGGCAGTCAAAGCACAAATCTACATAGTAACGAAAAATTAATTTTAAAACATTTAAGCCACTGTGTTGATATGAATACTGTGGAATCCAAAATGTTTTTCTAGAGGCTACCTACTGGAATCTCACATTTTAGTCATAAGAAAAAACATTAAGAACCTAAATACTTAGTATTTTCCCTGCTGTGATTGGGCATTTGTGTAGTTTCCAGAAAAATGCCAGAACAAATGCTACTGACAAAAAATTTCTTACAGAGAGAAGAGTTTCAAAACAGATCTTTAAGCTAGGTACATTTTACAGAGAAATGCAAGCAATTAAATACAGTTGAACAAAACATTCAGGATGACCATCCACTAGTCAAACTACCACGGTGGTTTTGGCTACTCTAAAGAACTGAAACTTTGCAGCACATCCTAGTTTTAAGCTTCCCTCACCAGACTTACACAAACCCAACACATTCTTTTAAAATTCCTCTGACAGTGCTCATTTAACTTAACCCTTACAAAACCCACTTCCCTCAAGAACTCAGCAACACACCTGCTGAACAATTATCTGTGGCCTTCAACAATCACTTTCCTAAGCTTGGGCTTTCATAGCACTGTTTCTGAGGCATGCATCATTGCATGTCAAAGTTAGATTAGAACAACAACGCATTTTAAAAAAGGGAGAATTGTATTACAGAAACTTTCTTAGAAGCATTTACTCAAGAACACAATGTTGTACTTCTTAGTAATTAATCATTTCAGTTAAAATTGACTGGTCTCACGTAAAAACCTGTCCAAACAAAATGTGTGGCTTTTATATTCTCCATCAAGACATACAAGAGCAAAATGAAATTTTAGTCCAAGAACTGCTAACTGCTTTACGAACTTGAAGTTGATTTTGGTCTTCACATTTATGAGTCTTTAGAAGCCTAACAATATATTTTAATACAAAAAAAAGGGAAATATCAGCATTTTCCCAATACTTCATAGGAAACTGCACATCTAACCAAGTAACAGTGACTGCCAGAAAAACAGGGAAAACATTTTCTTTCACCCTTTCCAGCCTTTTGCCTTATCTGGTATCAAGTGATCAAGTCTACCTTCACAGATAGGAATGGGTCTCTAAAACCCAGTATCCGTCAGGCTTTTATCCAGTTTAGTAGGTTCTTTCAAAAAGGCCCTGATGATTTCCTATGCCTTGTCAGGGGTAGTTGCTAATGTACACCCATCAGCCTCCATCTCCATTACTGATTCCCCCGTTTCTACTCACTACACTTTAGAGCATTTACCTCACAACAAGAATTAGCAAACATCAATGCAAGGAAAAGATTTGTTTTCTTTTTAATGTAATTAAATAGGGCAGCATTACCGTGTCTTTCAGAGAATTCCGAAAGACAAGAGTTCCCAGTGTCAAAAGACAGATGCTATTCATAAATCTAAATATGTGGGTGCAGGAATGAAGAAGGAGAAAACAAATTAAAACGGCTTAGATAAAGAATTACTTCAGGAAGGTAACTGCTACCAAATTAGAGTAAGATGACTGATATTCGGCCATTATGAAAAGGACAGTATTTACCTACCATATAATTTAGTCTTTATTAAGCCAAATTGGTAGCACTGATTTCTCTGCAATATCTTGTACTCTTATTTTAATTAGGCTCTCGATGAAGAGAAGTTCAGTATTCCAGTAGTAATTTACAGTTTTTAGAAACTTCGGCCATAATTAAAGTCATGAATCTCATTTTGTACCCCCATAAAGCTACACTGGTAGACACCACACACTAACAGGAATATTCACCTATATTGTAATCATACACAGTCCACAAGGAACAATGCTTAGGGGAATAATAACCCAGACTAAGTAACTGTGGCATTTTCAGAATTATTGACTATCTTATCCCAAAATGAAGTCACCATAGGAAAAGTCTAAGCACAGATCTAATTTACAGGACAGTCAAAAACTGCAGCATGATACTTCAGTCACAACATTTTCCATTTTTCTGCATTAATTTCTGCCTTCTGTGCCAACAAGATGCAGCAGTACACTCCAAGAGTCCTTTGACAGTGAGACCGAAGTTGTTAGCATTTGAGCAAACCAGCACCAGATTATCCTATCATGAACTCGACATGTACTAGACTGAGGCATGCAACTGCATCTCTGGTAATTCTGCATGAACACATAATGTCAGATCAATCCTGGAGAGAAGATGTGCGATCTATCATTAAACCTGACTGAGAATTATAGGTTGGTTTTACAATCAGGCAGAGTACGTTAGCACCATCCTAACATGTAGCTGTGTCATTTTTGATTCACTGACACTTAAGAGTGCTGCCAGGCCTTTTTCATCAGAAAGTTATTGTTCTGTGAATTATAAATATCAGTATTATAGAAAATGAAAGCCCTTAGTTTATCAAGCACTGATAGAGTTAGCATTTTCTTTAAAAGAACACCTAGACAGTGGAGCAGGAAATCGAGAAGGGAAAAAACGGCAAGGGAGAGAGATGCAAAATAAGGTGCAAAGTACATGGCTTCAAAGGTCAATGTTACACTAAGTATTAGTTTAAATCCATTATTATTTAATAAAAAACTAATAAACAAAACCCTAGCTTACCTAGCAGGACAAAATATCTCCGTAAGTACAGATAAACATATTATTTGTCCAGTGAAGTCAATATAAACTAACCACAATTCTTTATTTTCCTCAAAAGCACTCCTTACTGCTTGCATATCCTTCAATGCTGACCTCCCATTGTATTGTTTCATTTAAGTTATCTAAACAAGTATTTTCTTACCATTTTTCATGGTAATTTATATTTCTCTCAAACTAAACAACTTATTTTCTTCTCCTGATTTTAGTATAACCACACAAATATTACTCAGCATTGCTTTCTCAAGACCTGAGGATCCAATAACAACACTAGGCAAACAGATCTTTTCAAGTGAGTTGTTTTTTTTTTTTGGCATGCCAGTAACATTTTTTTGCTTATTACAGTAAAACAATATTAACTTTTCTCATTTACTGTGAGACAAATACTGCATGTGACAACTGCAACAGTTAAGCTTTTGTATGATGGCCAAAATAGCAGTTTTATTTACATCAATATGCAGCTTGTACTGTTTGACACGTTTAAGTGATTAATTCTGTCATCTACGTGTTCCCCAAGTAAACTGCAAAATCCTCCTGCATTTTATTTGGAGCACAATCTATAGCCATGCTAGTGGCTTTGAACAGCCACTTTAAGAAAAGGAATCATGTGGCAAAGTTTTAGCAGGCTGAGAACACAGACACCCCAAATTTCTAACACTCTGGACCACGTTCTAGTATGTTGGAATACACAAGTCTCAATGTACAACCTCCTACAACAGATACTCTTAAACTGTAAATGTCCTTGTTAAGTGTTTTGTACAGATACTACCAAATCCCCAAAATCAGCATATATTTAAAAGCAGCATGCTCTCCAGTAGTAAAGGTTATATAATACTATTACTGAAAATTTACAACATGCTACACAAATACTATGTAACAATCCACTTGTAAAACATACACTTTACCTAGCTTCACTTACTTTTTAGTTTCATAATCTTTACTCTTACAAAACTTCTCCAGTTGTTATGTTATTCATCTTTAGAAAACTAAGACAACTGATGGCAACAACTTGGCCAAGCAATAGTAATTTCAAATTTTTTTTCCCAGTATTCAACTGAAAGCACTTCATAACAATTTGAATGGACTGCATCAACTACATCTATCCTCTTTTTTGCTAGTGAATCAATCTACAAACAACCACCATTGTCGTTTGATAATACTGGTGATTGCTACTGGTGAAAGGAGCACCCTTGCTGACCCCTCTCCCTGCATTTACTTCTGGACATATCTCATAGTCAAGGGCACTTGTCAGATCCTTTGTTCAGCAACGATCTATTAGTTACTTATTGAATGAATTAGCTTTCTCAAGTTTAGTAAATTGAGTTGGCTTGAGAAGAGTCCTATAGCTGGTGAAAGAAAACACCTCTTTCCACAAGCAGGTACCAGGCAGACACAATCAACTGTCAAATTATGTCAAAGGTGAAAACATGTCCACGCTGTTTTGGTATGCTACAACTACTTAAAAAGTTGCCACACATTGCTTCAAATCTAGCTTATTCTTTCTGGCTATAGCACTATGATGCATTCTTAGTACAGAACCTTTCAGAAAGTTGCAGAGAGCAAGAAGGTCTCTCCTTTACCTCCTCTTCTTCAGACTAAACTGCTCCAGTTTCCCTCAGCCACTCCTCATAAAACTCTTCTCCAGACCCTTCACCAGCTTCATTACCCTTCCCTAGACATGCTCCAGAAACTACACGTCCTTCTTGTAGTGAAGGGCCCAAAACTGAACCCAGTATTCAAAGTGGAGCCTCAGAAGTGCCAAGCACAGGCACATAATCACTTCCTTGGTCCTGCTGGACACACTATTTCTCATACAGGCCAGGATGTTGTTGGTCACCTAAGCACACTGCTGGCTCACGCTCAGATGACTGTAAACCAGTAGTACCCACATGTCCTTTTCTGACAGGCACTTTTCCAGCCATTCTGCCCCAAGCCTGAAGCATTGCATGGGGCTGTTTAACTCAAATGCAGAACCTGGTGCTTGGCCTGGTTAAACTTCATAGAGCTGACTTCAGCCCATAGATCCAGCCTATCCCCAACTCTTTGCAGAGCACTCCTACCATCAAGCAGATCAACACTCCCACTCAGTTTGGAATCATCTGCAAACTTACCGAGGGTGCACTCAACCCCTCCATCCAGATGATATTAAGGAGAGCTGGCCCCTCTACTAAGCCCTGGGAATCACCACCAGTGATCAGCTGCCAACGGGACTGAATGCCATTCAGCATCACTCTTTGGGCCCAGACATCTAGACAGGTTTTCACCCAGTGAAGCATCCACACATCCAAGCCATAAGCAAACAGTCTGTCGAGGAGCTTGCCCCCAACATTCTTTTCCAACAATAACAAGAATTTGTAACTCACTATCTTTTTTGTGATGTCTAAGTGTTCTGACATGCTAGTAGTTGATCATCTTAGTCTAAACCCCACAGAAAATGGCAATGAAATTAACCAAGATGTGACAGAAATAGAAGAGCCTTACATCCCTAACAAGGAACCATTAGCTCATTTTACCAAGTACATTTAGGTTCTATAATCTACTACTATTGCTGTTTCTTCAGCATACCAGACATGATTAGAGTGTGCCACTACTTTCTCTAAAACCAGGACTAGCTTTATTCAATCACAGACAGCAGTCACTGCTGAGCAGTTTAATACTGTAAGAATATGTAATGAGAACTAGGTCTATTTCTAATGATTTTCTTCATTGATCTGTGTAGCTTTTAAAAAGCACGTTGTTACCAGAAAAATCAACAAAATTACTTGTTTTACTGTGTTCATACCTGAGTTGTTTTGACTACTATTTTAACTAAGATCAGAAGAATTATTAAAACAGCAGTAGGTCTGCATAGGGGATACTCATGCATGATGTTTATTTCTGTACTTACACTACCAGTTTTGTTTAAAAGCTAGCTACATTTTAGACACTTAGTGGAAGTCAAAAGTCTCAGAGACATTTACTTCTAAAGCTACTGAACACCACAACAAAGAAAAAACTCTTGTTAAATGAAATGTCACAGTCAATTAATACATATCACCCACTTTAAGATCAGTGAAGTTTGTCCAAAGACAAAAGTTAACATAGTAAAATACTAAACCTTCTTCTATAGGTGTTTTCTCTCTGAAATTTCCAGTCAACGTTCAATGCATCAGTTACAAATCAAACTTGCTTACAGACTTAATCGAATTCTGTTCTGAAAACTCTGCAAACTATACATTGTCAGAAACTACACATCACTGTCAGACCAAATTTTTTTACATTATGAAATTTCTCTTTCAACTCTCTGCTCCAAGTTCAAGACCAATATGCCCTTATCTACCACTTTGTTTTCCTTACTGTTCTGTGTCTCCAAGATGCAATGCAATGCCTCAGAAAGTATCCAGGCCAATCCTCATGCAGAAACAAAGAGGGCTGCTTCAGCACAGTACCTGACCTGTACCAAGATGGCCCAGTATTTCTTCGTACTAGTCCACACCATTTCCAGGCACATGATTTACTATATAGACCTGTTCATGTTTAACTCTACTGAGAAAAAAATGGAATGACAAAATCTTGAAGTCAGAACTGCTGTAGCTTCTCTTTAAAGGGATGCTTAACATGAAAACATATCCAATCCAACTTGCAAAGGCATTTATAAATTCATGTACATTATAATTACCTCAAGAAAAGAGTATTTTGCAATATCTTCAAAAGAAAAATGAGCAGTCAAGAATCTAATATATGCTAAAACATACAACTACACAGCTTTATATAAAACTGCTACTCCAAACGGACATTTCTATAAATTATAAATCTGGTTTAAGTCCATGTTGGTTTATCAGACACTGTTGCAACAAAATACTTCCATACAACACCGTATTCACTTAGAGCAGATCACCGACATGGACAAAACCCAGCATAGTAGTAATTTTCAAAGTAGAGCATGGGATCCTAGTAAAAACTTAGGTGGCTACTTCTGTTTTCATGTTGTGAGAACTTAGTTTTTTGATTACAATTAACAGCATAATAAATCAGTCATACCAGCTATATTTGATAAACAACAGTTAACAGAAAATTACCGTTTATATATGCCAGAACACAGAGAGAAGACCTCTATAATCTTTTAGTACAGGTATAAGCAATTTAAGTAATTTTCAAGACTGTTTTAAGAAGGACAGACAGCTCTTAGGAAGAAAGGTCAGAATGAACATTATTCTCGCAGCATTACTTGCTATTAGTATGCTATGGCTCCCCAGACTGGAAAGAAATAAACCTGAATATAGCACAGAAAAGCTTGAAATACCACACACAAAATGAATGAAGTGTTATTCTTTCCCACAATCAACATCCTACAACACACGGACCTTATGAAAGGTAGTACTATACTCTATTTGTAACTTTTTTTCTACATCACACTAAGCTTCAAGGGTAGAGTGACAAAAATGGTATGTAACTAAGATGACAAAGATTATTCTTAACTACACTAGTTAACAGCATTTTGCTCATTTCACATCAAAAAAGTAGGGGTCATAACTGGCTGCTACTGATTTACACTGACAGAAATTGGGCTCAAATGTTAAATAAAGATTAGTTAATATTTGCAGAAGACTTTGAACATACAAAATGCTACGTAAGTAGCAAGTATTAAGTCTTCCCACACACTCATTCTGGCATGCCTCCAAGCAGGGAAGTCCCACAGAAACATTTCAACAGCAGTACCGAGAAACTGACAGCACTCAGGCACTTGCAGCTATATTCACTACAGTTTTTCAGGTGCTCCTTAGAATAGAATCACAGAACATCAGGAGCTGGAGGGCACCTCAAAAGACCATCTAGTCCAGCTCCCCTATCAGAGCAGGATCACCTAGAGCAGATCACACTGGAATGCATCTAGATGGTTCCGGAGTATCTCCAGAGAAGAAGACTCCACAACCTCCCTGGGCAGCTGGTTCCAGTGCTCTGTCACTCTCACAGTGACAAAATTCTTCCTCAGGTTCATATGGAACCTCCTATGTCTCAACTTCCACCCATCACCCCTTGTCCTGTCACTGGACATCACCAAGAAGAGGCTGGCTCCATCCTCCTGGCACTCACCGCTTACATATTTATAAACATTAATGAGGTCACTCCTTAGTCTCCTCCTCTCCAAGCTAAAAAGCCCCAGCTCCCTCAGGCTCTCCTCATACGGAAGATGTTCAACTTCCTTAATCATTTTTGTGGCTCTGCACTGGACTCTCTCAAGCAGCTCCCTGTCCTTCTTGAACTGTGGGGCCCAGAACTGCACACAATACTCCAGATGAGGCCTCACCAGGGCAGAGTAGAGGGGAAGGAGAACCTCCCTCCACCTAATAACCACTCCCCTTCTAATACACCCCAGAATGACATTGGCCTTCCTGGCCACAAGAGCACACTGCTGGCTCATGGCCATCCTTCCATCCCCCAGGACTCCCAAGTCCTTCTCCCCTTCACTGCTTTCCAACAGGTCTGTCCCCAACCTGTACTGATACATGGGACTGTTCTTTCCCAGGTGCACCACTCTACACTTGCCCCTGTTGAACTTCATTACATTTCTCCCTAACCAACTCTCCAGTCTAAGTCTCTCTGAATTTCAGCACAACTCTCTGTGTCAGACACTCCACCCAGCCTGGTGTCGTCAGCAAACTTGCTGACAGTGCACTCTATGCCCTCATCCAGGTCATTAATGAATACATTGAATACTGGTCCCAGTACTGACCCAAGGGACTCCACTAGTTACAGGCTTCTAGCTAGACTCTGTCCCATTGACCACAACTCTGTGGACTTCTTCCTTTTAACCAGTTCCAAATCCACCTCTACTCGATCCTCCAGACCACACCTCCTCAGTTTAGCTACGAGGATGCTGTGGGAGATGGTATCAAATGCTTTACTAAAATCAAGGTAAAGCGCATCCACTGCTCTTCCATCATCTATCCACCTGGTAAGGTCCTCATAGAAGGTTATCAGGTTAGTCAAACATGATTTTCCTTTTGTAAAACCATGCTGACTGCTCCCAATGAAGAGACAATGTCCACTACTCATGCTTACTGTCTTACAAATTCAACACCAAAAAGTAACTCCTGTTCCAATAAGTTACATAAACTGACACTAAACCCGAACCTCTATTATCCTCTCTAGAACCTGAATCGATCTGTAAAACTCACCAAATTGTGTCTAATATTTCTCACCAGATTACTATTTAACAAAATTACAGTGTAGCTGTCAGTTTGATTATTCATGTAAAAGCTTATTTTCAAGAAGTTGTAACTTCTGCCTAGAGCAGACCAGTGTTCCCAAAGCTATACTCTGAAACAGTGAGAGATTAAGCAAATAATTATTATGCATTTCCATCAAGAAACAATAAAGCTCTTCCCAAGCACCTTAAGAAAAGTTGTCATCTTCTTACCTGGCTTTAAAAAAAAAAAAAAAAAAAAAGTTACATGTTTTAAAAAACACTCTGCCAAGTTTTCATTAAAAAGTGAACAAAACAAAATCAACGGAGCCTAAAGTGAGGTAAATAGTCTGGCAACATGCACAGGCATTTTTTGGTGTATTTTGAAGTATCCCTGAAGGACAGTATTAATATTTTATGAGATTCAAAAATCTCATATGGTTTAATTACCAGGTACTCCCACAGATGAGACCTGTACCCTCAGCATTTCCCAAAAACCTAAGAAGCTAGGAGATAGATGAGGTGGGAGGGATGAGGCTCAAGACCACTGCATATAATGATCTACATTGCATTAAAAGGGTAAAGACAGACCTCACGTATACAACCAGCACTGCAGCTTCCATAAACCATGAAAAACTTGAGAGTGCAAAGGCTCATAATAAGATCTAACCACAACAGGCTGGTAAGCATCCAACTGAAGGATGAGGTCTAGCAGGATTTTGACAACAGCATCTGATTAACCATGCTAAGGCTGTAAGAAAATCTTGAGGGGAGGAAACTCTTCTATAACCATTCCTATGTCTTCTCTTACCCCTTCAGACTCATCCCAAGTAACACCTGCACAACTTCTAACCAGCACATAGACTGAAACTCAAGAAAAATCTACATGATCTTCCTGCCTGCATAAATTAATGCAAATCAACAGCAGTCCTAAATTTCCTTACAGAGCTCTGATTTATCGCAGACTATATAGCATTTCGGGGGGGGGGGAGGGGGAAAGAAAAAAAAAGGGAGATAAAAGTGGAGATCACTGAAAAGATTAGAAGATTACTTTTGGAACTGGCATAGAGCCCAAATGGTTTTTAAGAGTAAGACCAGGTAGAAAAGTAGCAATGACAGCAGGAGACCATTTGTAGGATTATGCAAGAATGCATAAAACCTCTCTGTAAACAGAGCTTCCCTAACCAGTTTTGAACGCAAGATACACCTCACAGTTGATATCCCTTTGGCACAAAAAGGGGAAAAAAAATGAATTCAATTTTACAGATTATTAGTGCATTTGTGAGTGAATATGAAGAATCTCAGTGCCTGACCTACTGCAGAAGACCATAGTTGCTGTATTGTCTTATATCCACAGTGTTATTGAACTGAAAGCTTCTGAAAATGTTCTTGACATTTTTATATCACACTGATGTACACAACCTGTGTCTTGCCACCTTTGAAAATTTTTGCTTAGCAGCAGCTACTGCTCTGAGGCACAAACACACTCTTCTAAGTACAGAACTCTCATAACACCATTGCATTGCTGAATAAAAATTGAGCAGCATAACCAGAAAGAGAAATAAAATGCCTAAAGGCTGATTCTTCTGATTATTTTTCAACTGTCAAGCCACAGGTCTCCTATTTTACAAAAATCTTCATTTCACAGTACAGTAGTAATAGTGTACACACACACATTGCTACATCAGCAATACTTTTTAATTCAAGTATTTAAAAAAAAAAACCAAATACCAACATCAGTTTTGAAAATATAGCTAACCGAAATAAGTTGGACAGAAGCTCACTTAATTAAACAAGTGCAGCTTAAACATAGAATATCGAAAACAATCCCGCAGCACGCATGGGGGAATTTAAAAAAAAAAAAAAAGGCACAAACATTTTTCTGTTTGAAGTATTTACCTCCATAAACCACTTTTATTTTGAGAAATCAATATCCAAAAACCAGTTTCACCTCTATTTTTTTGGCCAATAGTTTATTAGGCAAGTAATAGCAGACTTAGAACACAGATGCAAGAGAGAGATTTGTGTAGCTTTCTGTTCTGGTTACCATAGTTTCAAATGAACTGTAGATTTCTAGAAGTAACACAAGAAGGAATAAAAATATCACTGCTTAAATATGAAAAATGCAAGAAGAAAGAAGAACAGTTTTCATTGGTATACAAATTATATAAGCAAACAGGTTAGGAAAGGAAGTTTTATTTGCAGGACGTTGTCATAGACACGATAGAGAAGGTTGAGCGTGGACAGTAGGAGAAGAATAAAAACAGTAAGCGCAACCACAGGAAAAAGAAAGAAGGCACCAAAAAGTCATTAAGAAATAAAAAAGGACCTTCTAATATCAACTGCATGACAGGCTGCCAAAGTGACTGTGGAAATGCCATCCTCCAAAATACTCACAACCTGACTAGGGAAATTCCTGAACAACTTGGTATAACTGGATAAGCTTTAAAAGCAGGAGGTTAGACTAGACCTTCAGACAGCCTTTCCCTCCTACACAACTCTGTGACCTAGAATACATTTTTTCATTGTGGCATCAGTTCTACAAAGCAACTTCCCATACATGATGCAAAGCTTTATTTTAGATGGAGTGAAAAAGAAAAGTATTTGGGATATAGCTTTGAAATAGGTAAGTAAAGCAATGATAGAAGTGCATGCCAGCTCACAAAAGCGTGTAAGAATGGAATTCCCATTCCAAAATACTACAAAATAACATTTAAAAAAAAAAAAATTCCTTAATCTTATATTACAAAACAGCACAGTCTTTCCTTTTCAATTATATCTGAATTGGATTCTTTACCCTAAATCAACATATGATAGTTCACCTAAATTCTATTTCGTCTGCCACAAGCATAGCACTGCCATATGTAGACTGCAGCCAGTGGTCATTCATTTTGGAAAACAACAAACAAAAAAACCTTTTTCTCCCAGGATGGGGGATGATTTAATTATTCAGTTCTCTGTTTGTAAGATCAGAAATTTTAAATGTTGACAGTGGTTGGGATGTATCTTATTAATCACACGACATTAGTTTGCCACTACATCCTTAACTACTGAAATAAAAATCTTATTCCATAATTCATGCAACATAAAATCACCTTCAAATTAAAATACAGCCATTTGAAATTCAGTCTCCATCAATCACAAAATTTAATTCCTGACATTTACTAGTTGCACTGGATTTTTTAGTAACTTCAGTTACCTATATATTCAATTGCCCTTAGTAAGATAACAAAAGTAAAACACAAAAATACAGATCTGTAACATTCACACCACCTACTCAATACAAACTCTTCTCACACTGAAGACTTTGACAACTAAAATGAGCCGATTACATTACTTGCATATTATTTGCTTACTAAAACTTGATATGGTTCAAATTGCCAGAGCAGATACTTAAGGGATGAACTGGGAGTTAATCTAAAGAAATAACAGATAATTGCACAAAAGACAGAAAAGCCTTATCTGGAACAGCTTCTATTTATTTACAAAGTAAAAGTCCATCTTTTTTCCCCAGATGAGATACTGCAAGGATATTATTTGATAAAACTTAGGCTGAAGTCCAATGCTGTGTTAAAAAAAATGCAATTCAGTCATAACCAAGAATAGTAACATCACCTCCAAATGAAAATTGTTCATCTCCTTCTGGACAGATCACGTGTATTAAGCAACAAGAAAGTAACTACATTAAGTCCTCTTCTGCTACGTGTACTACATCATGACATCTTCCCAGGAAGCACTAACCTGAGAAGTATACACTGAATGACTCAGTCAGTCAGCAGGAGCTCGGAAGTCTACAGGTAAGGTAGTCATCCTGCAGCTCACTCACTCACAGGTCACTCACTGACCAGAAGTTGAACAGCGCTTCACCAAACCTTGACAGTAACTCCAAGTAGATTTTAGAATGCAATCTCAACTAAGTAAAATTCATATTCCTACGGTTTGTTGCAAGTAGTCCGTAGTTTTGGACATGATTTATGCTTTCCAAAATGTCAGTATATTTTATTTCTTTTCATTATTTTGCTAAGAAAAAACAAATGTAGACTCCAATGATAATTCCTCTTAGCAAGCTAGACCATGGCAGACATCTGTATTACATGGCAACAGGCAACATTTGAGACCTTCTTCAAAATACAAGTCATTAGTTTGTTACTAAAACAATGGTAACAGATACAAAAGTACTTTCCCAAGAGCCACACAGAAGCACTAACAAAAAAATGCTGTAGAAAAATATTCTTCCACTGACTTCCAGTGCCACACGTGTTTCCTTGCTATAACCCAATGACCAACCTCTACCAAAATAAAAGCCTAAAAACATAAAACCCCACAAATGGTTATGTAAGAGCAGGACAAACAAGTTGTCATATTCAGAGCTGTAAAAAAAAAACAACCACCATACATCTACCTAAAAAAAAAAAAACCAACAACAACAAAACCCCCCAAAAAATCAACAACAAAGACAACTAGGTTTGGGTGAGTATTGTCATTAATTTCGCTATTGTAGAACACAATCTACCCTCCAATGTATGCCAATCTTCTTTTATCTACTCGCTCTAATGATTGGACTTTTTTACAAAAATAAGCACCATGGAGAGGTAAGTTACAGTAGCTTACACAGTCAAAAAATATAGAGAACACTGCTTGCAATAAAGTAAATAGTTGGACATAAAGTGTGTACCTGACAACCAAATCAACCTTCTTCCCAAGTCACAAACAGATGAGGTAACTGCACACAAATGTAGTCCTAAAGCATCCTTTTTTGACTCAAATTGGGATAACAGAAGTTTAAAGAGACTGTGCCTGTGTTGTGTTCCTCCATGCAACTCTATAGCCAGTAAAGGCTAGAAAAAGCTGTCACATGAAAGCCAAAGGAATACCTTGAGTGATCAAATTTTATCACATTTCCTTTCTCCAAAATTGTGTGTTGATCTCTCCACAGATCTGACCAGTCAAGAGAAAGGCTGTAAGATTAAAGAAATATCTCACTTTCCTTTCTTCTCTACTCAAGATCTCAGAGATCTGTTATTTTATTAGTGCAACACTTGGATACAGAGCTACTAAAAAGGGATGTATTATACTGTCTAGTATTTCAACAGTATAACTAATCAAATTTAAGGACTCTGGGTTTAATCTTAGTGACCTCAGCCACCAAACTGAGAGGTTTGAGAAAAATAACAGGTTTTGAGTTGATAACCAGACAATGAAATATATTCATTAAGACAGAAACTAGTCAGACAACAGTCCCTCAAGCTTCGCAAGTTCAATGAGTCAGCATTATCCCTACATTTGTCTGTGAACACTTCAAGAAGTTTCCCTACTTTTTATTTACTCATAAAAACCCAAATTAATAAAAACAAATCACTTCATCAAACTTTTATGAACTGCAGCACAAGAATAAAGAAAAGTTCTAATTAAACAATGTACTATTAAAAGAATATTTTTAATCTTCAAGTCTCAAAACAGAAGTTTTCACAGTATCACTCATAAGTAAATCTCTGACTTTCAACAAAGTCAGGTAAGATTTAAAGGTTTATCCTTAAACCACAAAGACACACAATCTTTTGAAATTGATTTTGGTTTTCCCCAATATAAAAGACTAACTGAAGTTACCAGACTAATCTTCAAATGCAAAATGTCACAGAATGGTGGAATAATTTAACTAGTTTAGTCCTGAAAGCAGTCCTTAAAAAACCAACAAATGCTAAGCAGGAGTTTCACTGATGCTGATATAATGCCCAAGTTACCAAAAGGCTCTCCCCGACAAACTCCATACAAAAAAACAAAAACCAAAGACCTTCTACCTTACTTAGAGCCACCCCAAGCCTAGCTCTCCCTCAGACACCCCCTACCCCTGCCCCAGACCCTGCAGTGCCCTCTGGGGAGCAGGGACAGCCACTGCAGCAGAGTGACCTGGGCCATGTCACAGGATGACACCAATCCATGGACCTAGATCTTGCTCCAGAACGAGCCCAAACCCGAACAGACTATAACGAGTAACTCAGCATACTATAAATATCTTTGCGTCACGAAGAACCCCAGTATCTGAATGAGGACATTTGATCTATCTGTAGCCCCATTTAGCTGCACCTCTGTCCACAATTAACAGGACATTCAAAGGGTCAGGAGGCACAAAGAGGACCAGAGCAGATGAAACCACAGGATTGTCAGTAACAGAAGAGCTATGGGACCATAAAGAATTCCCATTTTCACTTACCGTTTGACTTTAAAAGTGGAGGTGAGGAGGCTCAGGGGAGACCTTATTGCTGTCTACAACTACCTGAAGGGTGGCTATGGCCAGGAGGAGGTTGCTTTCTTCTCTCAGGCAACCAGCACTAGAACAAGAGGACACAGTCTCAAGCTGTGCCAGGAGAAGTTTAGGTTCGAGGTGAGGAGAAAGTTCTTCACCGAGAGAGTCATTCGCTACAGGAATGGGCTGCCTGTGGAGGTGGTGGAGTCACCGTCCCTGGAGGTGTTCAAGGCACATTTGGACGTGGCACTTGGTGCCATGGTCTAGTCTTGAGGTCTGTGGTAATGGGTTGGACTTGATGATCTTTGAGGTCTCTTCCAACCTTGCTTATACTGTGATATACTGTGATTTAAAAGGTTACATGCCATTGAATCTAAACGACTGCAGTAAACCTTTATGTTACCATGTAAGGTTTTTTGAAGCATGTGGACAGGAGGTCTTCCCATCCCTCCACAGATTTGTGGCATATAAGCTTCTTATTTTCCAACCTAAAACTCCAACTCCCATCCCACTCCAGTTTCCCAAGGACTAAGCTATCACTTCATTCTCTCTTCTTTGTCAATGATCTTCACATAATAGGCAAGCCAAAATTTTCAGAATGTGAATGTTTTAAGTGATACTGAGAAAGCAAGCAGACCTTTTTTAAGAAAAAATTGATACGTTGATGGCTGCTATCAATCACATCTTTCCATTAAAAGACAAATAGTGAAGCAGATAAAGGTCTTGGAAATTCTAGCATCTAGCTGACTGAGACGCAATCTACACCACATTCCTCTTCCTGTATATTTTAATTCCTCACACACACATTAAAAAACAAAAACAAAAAAATTTAAAAAAAAAAAAAAAAGTCCAACCTAACAGTGAAACCCACCACCAAAACTCAACAGTACAATTTTGGAAACTCACACCTACAAAACTCTGAGTTTACAAATGAATTGAAGAAATGGTCACACTACTGGCAGACATCACACAGAGTTCAAAGCCTCATCTGACAAAATACAAACATTCCAGTAATACAACCAAGAAACATTTGGTGATTCATTTGCTGAAAATAAGCAACCAAAGTGTTTATGTAAAACGCACTACTTGTTTATGCAGGCACACAAACTTAGTATTTCCTATAATGTTTGCCTGCAGCAAAACCACAGAGGACAGGAGCACTACAAATGAAAACGACAAATGAGGACTCTTAGATCATTCTAAATTTGAACCTTAAGTGACAAAGAAAAATCTAATTGTAAAAAGTTCATAATGCTCTCGTGTGACAACATCATTTCATGATGTAAGTCTAACAGAATTGCTCCCACCACCAAGAGCATGCAGTTTCAAGTGGTTTGTTGCCTGCAGCTATTTTCTACAGGAGACTGTGGCAGCATGTAATATTCAAGAGAAGTTGACTACATTGCTTCTTTTAAAAATAATTCAATAACTATTGATAAGTTATACTAAAATAAAACTAAAGACAGCATTTAACTGACTATTTTATTTACACTCCAAGTGAAAATTATTTCATTCCACACATTCACCTTTAAAGACTTTAACACATAAAGCTGGAATGTGATACATTTGTGGAATTCGAGTTAGATTAACAACCAGCTAACTGAATACTCCTCTTTTTAAATGGAACACTCAAGGAACACAACATCTTTTTAAAGCAAGTATTTTAACAAACTATGAACCTACTAATTTTAGTAATTTCATGGATTTTTTTTTAATATAAATTAAAATATCACAGCACTGTTAATTTGAATGTATCAATAATTGCACCTTTTGGGGACAAGCCATCAAGACTTCATATCTAAAACAAATAAAAATTATCTCTACACAAATTTTGTCTTCGTAAGAGCAAATTTAACAACCCCCTACATTGCTTATTGACTTTATTATCTTCCTAAAACTGTAAAAGGATGAAAAATCTCCAAAAGCATAGTTCTGGGCTAAGTACACCACTTGGGAGATAGCTCTAGGAAGTTTCACAGGAAAAGTATAGTTTGCCCCATCCCCCAGTTTCCATGCCTGGGCTTCTTTGTTTTTTGTTTGCTTGATTTAAGCTTAGACAACATGCAACGTTAATCTTACCACAGTTAACTTAATACAAACAGTAGCAACAGAAATTCAGCCTTCTCTCAAAAGCTGAATAAAACTCACCCACAGATGACACCATATAATATCACTGGTTTTGCCACAAAGGACTCATAAGAGGCCAAGAAGTTAAGGATCTACATGCTATAGGTAGAATAGTCACAATTTTCTTTTTCATTTAACTTTTGTAGGTTTTTTTTAATTAACCCAAATGGTATGGGGATAATCAAACATTACCCCGTTCCGCTCTAGTGCTGACAGCCAGAAGAAAGATGAAGGTTCATGCTAACAGCATGGTGGCTGTCCTCTCACACCTCATTTTGTAATGGAACTGTAATCACGGTTCTAAGGCAAAAGAAACAGCATAACCCAGCAGAGAGCCCCATGAAAGCTCTGTGGCATCCTGATTCTACAACTGATGACTAGTAAATTAAGAGTTGAAGATAATTAGACAGAGACTGATGTCTGTCAATTGCATCATCACTCCTGGTATTTATCTGCACGTAACCAACCAGCTGGCACATGGCTATCTTGTACAGGACAATACCACACAGGCACTCCACCAATAATAATATGTACAAGAAAAAATAGTGGATTTAGGGGAAATGGAATATGAAAAGGGGAAAAAGTTGTTTAAAATGGCCAAGCATTACAAACGATTAAGAAGCAATCTATCATTAATCAAGACTGAACTACCAAGAGTTAACAGTGAGACCCGTACTTGGAGAATACCTCACTGAAGAAAACGCTACGAACCGTATAGTTTCTGGTCATTTAAAAGAGCATCGAACAAAACTGCCATACAGCATAAAAACGACCGCACAACGGCTTCGAGGAAAGCGCTCCAAAAGGCGTTTTCCTTCTCTTTCAACTAAACCAAACACAACTTAAGAGACATGGACGCAATTCACACGAGGTGACCTTTGCGCTGCCGCCACCTTTCCGAAACAGCTGCACTCCGAACACACCCCGGGCAGCTGCTGCCGCGGAAGCTCCGCTCCTCTGGCGGCAGATGAGAGCCCCCAACCACACGCCCCTCGTCGACAGCACAGCAGCCGGGGCGCGGGAGGAAGCCACCGCCTCCCGCCCGGGAGCTGGCCAATGGGCGACGGGCAGAGGCAGGCGGGAGGGTGAGGCGGCGCCGGCCCGAAGCGGCGGCCGAGCAGGCCTCGGCGGGGCCGCCGTGTGACGCACTTCGGTAACCCGACTCTCCGCCCCCGGCACGAACCGCCGCGCTGACATGGCCCCTCCTCGCCCCACTAAGGGAGACGGCAGCGGGCCGCAACGGAGCCTCGGCAGCCCCAGGTTAACCTCCAGACGCTCCCCACTGCGACCGGCCGGGACGCCCGCTCTTCCCGGGGGAGGCGAGGAAGAACGCGGGGTCACACCGGCGCGTAAAGAGCCTGAGACCGGACACGCCAGGGTGTGGCTCCGGAGAGCACACTGGAAAAGAGCACTTACCAAGCGCAGGAGGGAAAGGCGGGGGAAAGCAGCGTTAGCCGCACTGCCAAAAAGTATTAAAAAAAGGAAAAAAAAAAAAAAAAAAAGGAGAAACAAAAAATATATAAAAACCAAGCAGCCACAACAACAACAGAACTGGCCTTGGCGCGTATTGAAAGTTTGTGTTAACTCTGGACACCGCATCCCGTGGGAAGACAACAACAGCACGAGTCGATCTGGAGCTGTACAATAAATAAATCAAAAGCAGCCAAAGTCGGAGCCGAGCGCCTTCACTGCCCGTTCTCAGAAGAGGGAAAAATTTGAGGTCGGTCGGTCCGTCCCGTATTTGCACAGGACAGACCGATTATACAACGCTACCGCGATGGAGGAAGGCATGGAGTGCTATCGGTTGCAGGCACCCAAAGCCAGCTCATCCAGGCACCGGGGATGCGGGCTGGGTGAGGGGAACACCCGAAAAACAGGGCCGCTCAGCCTCTGCCCTCCTCTCCGGTGCCGCTCACTCCTCGCTCCCCTATCTCTCCAAGTCTCGAACCACGCCAACAACTGTATCTGTATAGAAGTATATACATTAATCCTTACAGAGAAAATAAACGCCCAGGAAAAAAAAAACAAAACANGCATGGAGGCGGGGGGGGGAAAGGCGCAGGTCAGTCCTCACTTAGGCCGAGGGAACTCGCTCTCGCCAACCCTCCAGCTCAGTCACTCGGGAAAAGGCGTCCAGAGCTGCCCTAGCTCGGCCGAGTCAGGGGAGAGAAACGTAGAAGAGAAACCCCAATCGGGCGCTTCCCTCCGCGGGGAAGCCGCCGGCAGCGGGCTGGCAGGAAGAGCTCAGTTGCTGGGCGGCGGGAAGGAGGGGGAGCGCTGTCAGGGGTAGAAGTCCCCTCTCCCCGTCCTCCTCCGACACTCCACCCCGGGGCAGCGACAGCCGCCCCACCATTTTCTCCTGCGCACCGCGCGGCCCAGCGCTCTCCGCCCCCCCCCCCCCCCCCCCCCCCCCCCCCCCGCCCCGCCCCGCCCCCCCCCCCGCCCCCCCCCCCCCCCCCCCCCCCCCCCCCCC
>WBNM01006315.1:572240-612146 GCA_013399055.1 Ramphastos sulfuratus
CCCCCCCCACCCCCCCCCACCCCGAGCGCGGCCCGCTCTGTCCGCAGCGGCTCCGACCCCCTTTCCACTCCCTCCTCACCCCTAAGCGACCGGGCCCGGCTTGCCCACACACACACACCATACACACACAATGCCCGAATCCTCCATCTTGCCAGCAGCCCCTGCTCGGCTCGGGAGACGGGGGGAGGAGGAGAAGGTGGTTCTCCATTTTAGCTCGCCGAGCATTGGGCCCAGCCAGCCTGCCCGCGGCCGGCTGTAGGGAAAAGGAACTGGGCTCCAAGCGGGCAGCGGGGTCCGCTTTCGGCGCCCTCTCGCTCCCTCACTCGCGCTCCTGCTCGCGTCCCCCCTCCCCGCGGAGGCGCGCTGGGAAGGGGGGGGTGGGGAAGAGGGGGGCTGGAGTGTTTTCGCGGCTCGGCCCCGCCGTCCTCCATCTTGGCTGCGCGGAGTCCCTGTGGCCAGCCGGCCTAGCGACCCGCGCCGTCTTCGCAGGCCTGGGGACCGCAGACCCTGTCCCGGCCTCTCTCAGCTGCCACGCACCGCGATCCCCAGTCCCCCCTCCAAACTTCCAGAAGCTTCGCCGCCATTTTCTAACTTACCTTCCCTAGTGTCGGCGTAAGCAGCGAGGAGGCCCAAGGCTCGTAGCTCCACTCCTATATCCCCGGCCCGGCTACCGGTTGTGCGCCCGGCCCGGCCCGGCCCGGCTACTTGGCGGCGGAGTGGGGGTTTGGGAAGGGCGCGGGGCGCGGGCAGGTTATTTAATTTGGCGGCGGCGCTGGGGATTGTTTGGGGTGTTCGCTGCTCGGTGGCTCGCGAGCGAATGGAGGGCGCAGGCGCCACCTGGCGGCCACCCAACAAGGCCCGCTCTCCTGGGCGTGGGGCGACACCTGCCGTCCGGCCGCGGCGGTACCGCGCCGAGCGGGGTAAACAAGGTGCCGCGCATGCACACGCCGCCGGGCTTCTCCCCCGCCGGTTCGCGAGCGCGGGTGCTCCTCGGCTGCGGCCCGGGGCGGGGCGCGGGGCCTGGCTGAGGCGGCGCGGGCCCGACTGGCGGAGGAGGACCAGCTGCCGGCTGCATTCCCGGGGCCGGATCGGGTAACTGAAACACGGGACAGCCTAAAAAGGAGCTTCGGCACGACCCGAGAGGAGTCGGGGGGATGCGGCCGGCCTTGCAGAGAAACATATGGACGCGGGGCTTGGTGGCCTTTCTCGTTGCATTCCCAGAGGAAGTAGGAAATAAGTGATTTCCTGAGGCCAAGTTCAGTCTTCCAGCAGTAACCTGTTCACCACTTGTCGGGGCCGCGAGCTGCCGGTGCTGTAAGGCGAGGGAGGCGTAGGCCGGCGGGCTGTCGGCTCCGGGGCAGCCTCCTCACCGGCGCCAATCCAGCACTGGCTTTTTAGAACCAACCATAGTTCATGTGTTTTATCTTTCTCGTTTCGCGTTCAGGAAGCAAAGTCGTGTGTGCAAGGGACCCAGCGGTTTTGGAGATAAATTCAGAGCTGCCCACAGGGATGCAGAGTGCCTTATCTCGAGAACTCCAGGCTTGCGTGGCGATACGAAGAGAAGCGATGTTTGCTGGTGCTTGGGAGCATTCTGAAACGTTTTCTGCTTCTACCTCTGCTATCCCCGTTTAAATTTGCATTTGCTGCTGGGCTCTTTGCTGCTTTCCTCCCCTCACGAAGATTCATGAGACCCTGAAATGATCACATATAAGCAGTGTTACATATTAAAGTAACCAGATTTATGATGCTTATTTTTCTAAACACAAAATTCTTAAGTTCTTCCTGTGTTTTTTGGGGAGTTGGGTTGCTTTTTGGTTTTGCCTTTTTTTTTTCCCCCCTTCTGTATTGTTTGTTGTGCATGATACTCGTGCAACAGCTTATGGTTACATCAGTCAGCACAAAAATAGTTTTCTCTTAGTAATTATTTTCTAATTTTCCTCTTCAGCTTGTCTGCTTTTGAGGAGAAGGTTAGCATAACTAAGCAGGCACCAAACTGAGTACCTGCCTGCCTATGTGAGGCAGGAGACTTCAGAGTTCATCACCTAACATCCAATCTTCAAAAAGTAGAAGAGGCGTTGCAGAGCAAACAACACTTAGAATGAAAACTGACGACAGAAAAAGAGTGTTTAAAATAATTTTTAAAAAACCCTAGTGTAACATGAGCTGACGTCGCTTTGCAATCCTGTAACTGTCATGAGCCAGTTAAAAAAATCAGTTGTGTTCTACAGCTTGGATACATGTCAACGCTGTGGAAAAAAATAAATTTAGGGGAAAGTTTACCTTTGGGGGAACCGTTTGAAATAGTATCTTGAGCCCCAAGTCCTAAAACTCTGGTGAAGGTTTTGGTTGCAGCTACAGTTGCTGATCTTTAATGTGAATCTGTTAATGGCTTTCTGGAAATTGTAGAATTGTGAACAAAAGATAATATGCTAAGACACCAAAGAAACAACAACAACAAAAACCATACTAAACCTCAAGTTTTAAACTTGCCTATGATATATACAGTTGTTAAATTACACATAGGAACAAGTGGAAAGGAGCTGGATCCATTTCTCCCTTCCCTCTACAAAGTCAGCCTCTGACCACTGCCAGACAATTTTTCCATTAAACTACACACTTCCAAAGCTAACATTCTGCCTGCACACAGAATTCCAGTAATGTATCCTCTGCTTTCAGATACAATAGGGCTACTCATATTACAGCTCAGATCCAAAACTTTGTAAGATTATAGCAGTCTGCTGCAAGAGTTGGCAGAAGCATAGGACTGAGGCAGCTCCAGAGGCAGCTGCGTGTAAAACCCACGTATTAGCACGTGCGTCAGCTCTCTGCACTGCTGTTCCGGAAACACTAGTTCACACTTGATCTCATAGCTCAGGTATTTGAGGTAAATATGTTTAGCAGAAGAAAACGTGACATAATTGTTAGGTTTGTTTTTTAAGGGATGATTGTGCAAGTGCAGACTGCACCATGGAAGAGAGTTCAGACCCTTCGTTATCAGAGCTGATTGAGGCCTCATAAGCCCAGACTCAACAGCTCTGATTGTCTTGACTGACACGATAGAATTTGCTTTTCAAAACCTGTGAAAATGTGGAAACACTCGGGAGGCCAGACTCCAGGTGCAGTGGCATATTACAAACTGTTGGTCACAGAGCCTGCCTAAGAGGATTTTGCACTCTCCAGTTCATTTCCTCCCTCCCAGTTGTTCCGTTCAGCTGTTTGGATGGCTACTGTTTAAGTCAAATTTGCCTCATCAGAGAAAGGAGGAGGGGCATTTGTTTTCTAAGGGACAGGTTTCATTTTGTATTTTCCCAAACCAGGTCATTTCTCCAGTGCTGTTTAGAAGACAATATAATGAATCCCATAAGTACAACTGGAGATGCGAGGTGCGCCTATAGAGGCCAGGAATGGTTCTGCTCTGCTCCAATGACCAGAAGATAAGAATTTCTTAAACCAGCTGTGCTCTGGGAGGATTTCTGACAAAACACCACACTCAGATCACGCCAATAACCACCATAAACCAGTTTATGTAGCACACATCTAGGGAGGAACCTCAGCAATCTCAGTTAGTGGGTAGAAAGAAGGGCAAGATAGGAAAAGACTAACTAATGCATTGTCCCCACAAACTGACCATGCTTCTGGGACTGAGCCTTCCAGTTGGTTCCACAAGGAAGATAGGATGAAAAGCAGTTGCACTTCTTTCTAAGCTAATAATTCTGGAATATGCTTCTATCATGTTTTTGTAAAGAAATGAAAGAACATCCTGAAGTTTATACAGTTTTAGCTCTCTAGCATCCTTAACCAAGAAAAAAAAATGTAAAAGAATAAAAAAGTGTTACCCAAGCATGATAAGGAAATAGCTTTTAAATTCTGGCTTCCATAGAAAGAATTTATATCCAAGAGAAAACTGAGGAGAAAGTATTCTACAGGACTATGTTATCTTTCTCACAAAAGCTACTCTTGAACAGCTTCAAAGTCCAGCACTTCTGGTATTGAGCCCAATTCAGAAAGGATTTAACAAAGAGTTTACAACAGGGACTTTTACCATGCTTGATCCGAAGAGAGCTCTTGATCAGTCACCCGGTTAAGAACCTGAACAAGGAGAGGGTAGATACAGATTCTGCATCTGAATTAATTGCCAGAGGTTCACCACTAGAGAAGAGCAGAATAAACTCAAGCCGCCAGATGGCTGATCCATTCTTCCAGACAGGAGACACATGCTGCTTTTCTTTGGGGACAGCAGAACAGGGATGCCCTCTGCAATTCCATTTCCTCTTCTCTTTTAAAGCATTTACTTATGAGAATTGGAAAACAAACCAGAATATGCTGTGTTTGTTCCAAGATGAGGCCTGTATTAACTAAGTTATATACGGGTGGAAAATAGTTTTTCCAGTCAGATATTTTTCTTTCCCAGATTTCTGAAAATGGCTTAGTCACTCTAGAGAAATCTGCTTTAAATCCTTTTGGAGATGAGCTATTACATAAGAAGCAAAAAATGTTTTGAAAAACAGGTTACTTTCCCATAATTTGCAGAGGAGAGACTGCACATCAGTAGCTCCTTAGGCCTTTCCCTGTTCTTTGAATAATTCCGTCCTTTTGTGATTTACGTAAGTCTTCCTCGCCTCAATTTCTGGTTAGGTCTTTCCAGATCACCTAACTCAAAGTCTGATTTTTCTTTGATTCAGCAAGCTTTTGCCTACCACGGTCTTAGGCCTGTAAAGAAACAAAGAGTAACAGTTTGTCTTGTATCACTAGAAAGAAAGTCAACTTTAACTCCCCTTCATTACCAGCTCTAGAAATGAACAGAACCTCAGTAAGTCATAAAATACCTTCCTACAAACTGTGTTATCAGCAGCTTTATCCAGTCTGCATCACTTGTTACCTGCAGCCCTGTGCTCTTTGCCCTGGTTAAGGTGAGGGGCTCTTCTTGTGTCTAGTTCTTTGAGACAAAAATCCTTTAGGCATGTTTTAAAGTTTTCATTACCAAACTGTGTAAAAGCCACATCAGTTATTCATATGACATAATGAACAGGCCTTCTCCTAGCGTCATTCAAGAGGGATTGCTTTCACTTGAAGCATCGGCTCACTTTATGCACAGGAGAGAGGAAGTGTTACTGTTCAGACCACACCTCTTGGAGCTAGGACATGATCTGCTCCAGTTTCCAGGGAGGTTTTGGTAGACATAACTAAGACATAATTGTATGCTGTTGCTAAGTCCAGAGGAATCATGAATCGAGGACCATTTTATGAGTCAGGCACCATGACAGCAACAGCGACAAAGTATGTGAAAGAAGCACAGGAACCAGAGAAACGTGTTTCAGATTGGGTAAGTTAAGTAAGAGGCAGGGCATGGTTAAAGGCAGGAAAGAACAAACTGTGTGACAAAATAGGACTGGGATGCTAAGTAGATGAGAAGTGAAATAAGGTCAAGTGGCCCAAACAGCAGAAACTAGCTCTGAGCAGGGGAAGCAACTAAGAAATAAGCAGTGAAACTACATTATATTCTTGATGTGCAGGGCAACTCACCCATCAGGAACAGAAAGCAGGTCTCAGCTGGTCAGGTTTCCTAGGGCCTCCAGGTCCCCTGAGACTCTGATGTGGTGCCAGAGGGTTCCCTGGAGAGGGAAGAAGGCTGGCTTGTGACTAGATGAGGCTAGAGTGGAACTGGGTCAGAAACAGCATTATTCAGCTCAACCTCTCCACAGAATCATAGAGCAAACCAATTTAAAAGTTTAAGCATTGAAGAAAACCTCCCATCAAATTAATGGCACAGTTGTCTTCTGTATGTGCAGCAAATGCCAGGTATGGATGACGACAGTGCCCTGGTTTATCTTAGTCTTTTCTCCACAAGCTACTGAAGGTAGAACTTACAGGGTTAAAGTGGGAGTATATGCAATGAGGGATTGTTGCTTACATGACAAATAAGGTCAAGGAACAGATTACTCTTTCAGATAATTATCTGATATGGTTTTCTGGGGCTGACCTACCACATTCCCAAGATCCTACATATATGCCTAACATGGTTTCCTTTGGTTTAGATTTCATCATCAACCAGGATGAGTTTTCTTTCAGACAGTGCTTCTCAGAAGTCTTGTCTCTCTCTGATATCTGAGGCTCAAGACCATTCTGGCTGCCTCAGCTTTCTGACATAGTGGGAGGTGGAAGCAAAGTGTGATCTTGTCATTAGCTATGACTTAGATTTTTTTCTAAGTGGCACAAGTAGTAAGGAATAAATACAACAGCTTATGAAATCTTGGTGTTTTGCACAGATGTTCAAAACTGTTAAGATAAAAATACTTTTTAGACTGTAACTTCCTTTAGCATGATCATAGAAGGTCCTGCAAAACCTCAGTGCCAGCAGCTGTGACTGAAGGGTTTCCCCTGGATGGGAAAGGGTACTCCTGGGACAGTCATCACTGGGGATGAGGACAGTGATTCCAGTCTCGCTCTACCCAAGACGTACTATTACCTCCCTTCTCTGCAGTACTGGTTCCAGCTGCAAGCAGAGCAGAGGTGAAGCTTCTAACCTGGAACATTAGACTTCCTTACAGAAACTTGCTATTTCCCAGTAAGCCTTTGCAAACAACCATTAACAAAGCTATAAAAAGGCTACACTGTAATGCAGAAATAGGAGTGAATGTTACTTTTGGTATATTCCATTTTGCAAAACACCAAAAAAAAGACTTTTGAAGCAGTAGTTATTTTTCGGGTGGCTTGTACCCTACCAACAGAGACCCCATTACTGACTCCAAAACACCAAGAAAAACAGAAGTAAAGTCAATCCCACACTCAGAAGTCTTTCTCTGTTACACAACAGTTAAAAGAGACTTGACAGCCAGTTTTGAAAAGCTTGTATTTAGAAGATAAACCATTTGGGTTAAATGACGACTCTCATCATGTAGTACAAAACAAAGGTACCTAAGAGAAATTGCCAAGAGTTTTACAGCAAGATTTTACTCTAAGATCAAAACCCGTATGTGAGCAATTTTAAATGCTCTCTGTTCTGATGTTTTTTGGAAGTTAAGACTAATTCATTCTCCAAAAATTGCAAGTGACCATATGTATTCCTGCTAAACTTGACTTTCACTGATTATTGTCATGATTCTCCCAATTGTTTTCATAGTGGGACTCTACAAAAGTGTTTTTTTTAGAAGTTCTTTTAATAAGTTGGTTTACATACATACTAATTTTCTGAATTAGTACTTATAGATCTACCAAAATATTGATGTCAGTATTGCTTTAATAGGAATTCCTGGTTTAAAAAAAAACAACAAAACAAACCTTAATTTCAGCAAAGGTTCTTTATTATCACAGGCTATTTGCCTCCTCACAGAAAGCCACATCGTAATAACAGCACACTAATTGCTGTACAGCAGCATCAGTACATCAGAACCAAAGTGACCCAGCAGCAGTGCCAAAGATGGCAATATAGTTTCAAGAACCTGAATCAGCCCAAAGGCACGCAGGGTCACAGGGGATGAAAGATCATCTTCATCAGATCTTTAAGCTAGTCAGGAAAACTTACACATGTGAAACAAACAAAAATAAGCAAGAAGGGGAGTATTTGCTCATACCTCATTTCAATGAGGAAGGAAGGCATCTCACTAGACTGGCCCTTTGCATTTGACTACCTGGAGAAAAAAAAATCACCACCCTCACAAAGCAGGTTCAAGAGGAAGGCTGATCCAGCCATTCTGCACAAGACAGGCAATGAAAAGCCTCATGATCCTGTGTGAGGTGTCCCTGCCTATGGCAGGGGGGTTGGAACTAGATGATCCTTGGGGTTGCTTCCAACTCTGACCATTCTGTGATTCTATGAGCAGCAGTAGAAGTGCTCCTCTAGCCTACTCTTTAGCATCCAGCCTTCTTAATAGTAGGAGTTCATTGTACATGAAGTGCAGGGTGAAAAAGACCCCTGTAGAACACCTCACTGTTCATGTACTTACCAGAAAACCACTGCAAAAGCCAGAAAAACCTTCCCTTTGGAAGGGATTATCATTTAAAATAAAGATCTGCAATAACCAAAAAAAGGTTTTTTATTGTACCATGAGCTTTGAATCAAGCTCCAAAACAAAATTTTAAAGGTACAGACAAGAAAGAATGTGTAAGAGATAGAAGTGGCAGCAGCCAGTATAGTATGTCAGTTCAAGGCAGGGAGAGAAAGCTAAAAGGTAACAACAAAAATTGGCTCTATGTGTTTTTCTTGTTTTAGCTTCTGTTCCTAAATTAGGCATGCCATTTCCATGTTTTCTAAACAAAACAGTTCCAGAACACATTATTAAAAAATCTTGTAAATTTCTCATGAATCTGGAGCAGCAAACAGTTCTGCCATGGCAAAGATTTTTACACAGAAGCTCCTAGAATACAGTTACTGAATAATGATACTCGAGTACATTCCATGGCTCTTCATTCCAGGTAACTCTTCTATAAAAATAGACTCCCAAGGTACCTTTGTGCTGCTACTAACCTTCTGCTCCCAGAACCTGTGCTTCTACTCCCTTTATTCACATTGTTAATTTCTGCTTCTTTAAACACCTAGCCCAGTATCAGTGTCCATGGAATTGCTTGTTTCTTGAAGATACTGAAAAGTAATTTGAAAAATACACCTTCCTAATTCAACCTGTCAAAATTTGATGAATATGCTAATTATTTTTTTATTTAGTCTGAATAGAACTGTGATTATAGTTTCTTTTTAAAAGCCACTAAACCTACAGAGGAGTTAATTTTGTCATCTCACTAACAGGCTTGTAACACTTCAATGTTCCTAACATTTTAATTGCTTCTACAGTTCTATCATTTGTAATGTTTATCAAAAGTTGCAATAAGGAATACTTTATAACTTTGTTAGCAAAAATGCTTCATGTTAAAGCTTGTTGATTATTTGCTTGCACATTATTTGGACAATTATTTGCTTTCCATTTCAGATCAGAAGGTATTTTCTGTGGCCTAGTTAGAGACTCCTCTTGGACAATTCACATACAATACTTATGTCCAAAACCATCACCTTACTTGGATTTAGTTTTGTAACAGTCCTAAGTAAAATTTGTCTAATCTCTTTCCCAGACAGGGTTTTGCTGAGCCTCATGCCAAGTTCTGCAGCCAGTAAGTTGTATCTAGCTCACCCAGATAGTCTCTCTCACATGACTTAGGTCAAGGTTAGGTAACAAACCATCTGCTTAAGCAAGTCAACATTGCAAACCACGCAATGCTAACTAAACAAGCTATTTCAGGCAAGATACACCAGCTCCTGGACAAACACCCCTTTTGATTTCCCTCAAAAAGTACAAAAAACCCTCCCGGTAAGTGAAAATGGGAGCTAGGAACAAGCTTGTCAGAACTGCCAGTCTCCATCTATCCTCAAAAATCCCCATATGCAAAAATTAGCTGAAACACTAAACTCTTCACAAAGGCACAAAACTTTTCTGTGCTGAATTCCTTATGAATTTCTAGTCATCATATATTCCCAAGAATCAAATTATAATTTATTAAAAAAAAAAAACCCACCCCACATATTTTAGTTGTATAATTAATGAACTTTAATTTATACAAACAATAGATTTTATTTCCTCTCCAGTTAAAATTTCTTATCCTTAATAACATTCAGGTTAAATTAGTAACAGTTCGGTTACAAAACAAACAGAAAGCAACCTTTTGTTGCGATTTTTTTTTATTAAAGTGAGCATCAAATACACTGATCAAGGAACAACTGAGCTGCACTTAATTTTGAATATTCATTACATTATACCATCATATAATCACAGCACGTACTTAAAAAAATAGAGAAGTAGACATTAAATTTCTGTGTTCTGGATTTTTAAAACTTCTATCATGTGGAAAACTATATTCTGCATCTCTATATATTTGAGTCCCAAACAACAAGAGAACATTTTAACTCCACAAAGTGAAGAAGACACATAATTAAGCAGAGTGATTGTAAACCAGCTGTACTTAAATACAAAGCTATGATACTTTGAGAATTAAGGATCAGTACAGTAAGAACTAGTTTAAGAATTTTAAGTTGACAGTCATTAGTATAATTTTTTAACTTAAATACTGCAAATTGTAAGAACAAGTAAAAGATTTCTAACTCTACTGGTAAATTTAAAAAAAATAAAGAAAAAAACATTTTTGCAGGGACATAATTTAATCTTCTTCTTATGAAAAAACAGACAAACACAAGCGTTGCAAAATTAACAGCACATAAATGATCAGGATAATGCTGAATGTTACAAAAACACAAGAAAAAGAACTCAAACAATGAACGTTTTTCTGTGTAGAGGGCAATTTTAAAATCAGACCGCTCCTTTCAAGGGCACAAGGTATGTAAAATCTCCTTTCTGTTGAGTTCTCTTTTAAAGGAATGAAATTAATGTGCACTTTCTATGCAGAAGGATTTTATGTGCAAAATGGATAAATAAAACAAGTTTACTGAAGCCAGATTATACATCTGAACACAAAAAAAAAAAAAAAAAAAAAGGGAAGATAGGATTTATATCTCAAGACTGACAAACTTACAAAATAGCAGTAGCAAACAAAGTGAAATACCGTGGCTGCAGGTTTACCCATGTTCTCTGAATTATGTCACAAGCAAAAGTACAGAAATAATTTACACAACATTTTTGAGAAGCTAAAATCTCAGATATAACGTACATAATAATTCAATGTACATGTATATAATAAACTCACTTATTTACAGATTATATTTAGGGCTAGACTTCTTATACAACTGTATTGTATAAACTTCAGTTGTACCGAGTCCTACCAAAGTGAAGCATATGAATAATCACATAAACAAACCTTTGCATTACTTGGGCTTTCCCAAATCAGGTCTTTGAACTGAAGCTACATTCTGTAATATTTGCCTTTCAATACTGATTTTTTGCATACAAAAAAATTCAGTTGAGGAAAATATTTCAGAAAAGGTTCAACTGCATGTCAAGTTTGACAGCAGAAAAACAAAAATCCTGCCATATGATTACAGTAAAGCAGGAAACATTTGCCTCCACAGTGCTGTATAGTTCACTAATACATAAAAACTTCCTGTTTTTTCATAATATTTGTTCGACACAGAGGGCAGTCATGAAATGATTCAGCACATTCCTTACAGGCAACTAAATGACCACAGGGAATGAAGACAACTGATATATCTTTAGCCATACAGATTTTGCAAAGCTTTTCTTCCTGCAAGCGTCTTAACTTCTCTTCAGTACTGAGATCTAGGAAAAATAAACACATAAAAAGAAGTTAATGTATTTAGCACCACTGAATCTTTTTTTTTTTTTTTTCTCCTCTCTACACACAAGGACAAGATTTCCTTCATATAATTTAAAGGCCACACCTTTAAAAAGGAAACCAATAATTATAAAAGATAGGAAACCAAGCTGCATCATGGAATCCTCTTCCCTCATTTGCCCTTGCCATCTCAGGATATCTTCCAGGCCAATGCAAGCAGGGAATTCAACTATCTATATTTAGAAGAGCTTGAAGTATCTATAGAATTTAGGATATGTGTATTTCAGTTAGGAACCATTCTTTTCACAGACTTTTCATTAACAACTTTCCTTGAATTTGTACAGAAGACATAAGAAAGGCTCGTTTACCCTGGTGAAGTAATTTGGAATACTTCAGATTTTTTTAATAGAGAGTTTCCTCATTGAAAATAATGAGGATTTGATTTCCTTCCCTGCCTCCATTTTCTAAACGCCCATAAATCAAAAGCTTTACAAATTTGTAACACAGAAAGAACCAACTTCGCATGTGAACTCTTTTGATATTTCGGCATGCCCCATCTGAAACTGCAAACTTTAAATGCCTTCTCCCACCGCTGGGGAAAGCTCTGCACAGCCAACCATAAAAATAATGTCCATCTTCATTAAAAGTTCATTTTCCCCCACATCCATTAAAAATCTTATTGAAGCAGCAGGCTGGCAAGATGTCTGCTGATCGTGCCAACCAGATGGTCTTTTGCTCCCTGTGAATTCATCCATATGCTTGTCTTAAACTACAAGTGTCCAGGGTTACAAGTCTTGGGTTTGGTCTATTTGCAGTGTACCACAAAGGCTTTCTGAGCACAACTTTGCATGTCCCAGCATAGCTGGAAAACAAATAAATAAAACATAATCCCAAAGTACACTTTTGCATATTGGCCAAGGAAATTGCTTCTGTTCCATGCAAAATTTTATACTGAAAGATAAATAGTCCCACATGAAGATTTTTTTTAATTTCAAGTATACTGAATATTTGAAGACACGTTGTTATATCTATTTCATTTTGCTACCAGAGCCCCCGCATCTATAGTTATTCTAGCTTTTATTTTTACATGTCATTGTCACAGTAATTTTGGTTTTTTAGTTAGCATATATAACCAGAAGCACACTAGACTACTGTTTCAATATTATACACCACTCATTTTATATACGATATTTTACAAATGCTGCTACACTCAACTATTTTTAATGCCCTCTTTGTTCAGCATTTTTTTTTTAAATGTCCAAAAATAAATCTATTGAATTTTAAATTACAATACTGTAACTCCATCATAGGAAACGCTTAGACCAGAGGGTAGAATAAACATGTAACAGTAAGATATATTTCAAAGACTAAAAAGCTGATATGGAAGTACACACAGAGGTTTTGCAATTGAATAAGCTCATCTTGCTCAACTGGGATTTCATTTGGTTCTTCGTCCCTTGTGTTTTTCTGAGCACTTAAGTCTGCTACCAGATCCTCAACAGATGTGTGACTTTCTCCAGACATCTGCAATCTCTTTTCCATGGTGTTCCTAATCTCAGACAAACTGAAACCCATGTCTATGGCACTTTGTACCAAAGGATTCTGTAAGAGATCATCTAAAACAAGAAATTAAAAAAGCAAACAAAAACAATTTAACAAGGATGAATCCAATTATTGGATAGTATTCACTACCACACCCTAAGACACCTTTGCAAATATTTATCTAAAGGAACCACATTTCCAATTTGAGAATTTTGTTAATTGTAAAAACTACAGTGTCTAAACACCCAAAACTGTAGGCTTGAGACATCTTCCGTCTTAGCTTTCCCAGTCTCCCTTCACCCATTTATAATATAGGAATCCTCCAAGATTTGCTATTCAAATTTGTGATGTTCATTATGTAATTGAATCTTAACTGAAATTTGTCCAAAATTACAAGGCACAATAGAGATGTGTTTGGTAGCATTACATTAAATTTAATTCAGTTCAAGGAAGAAAAAGAAAATCATAATTACGTTGAGAGAAACCAGTAAAGGATCTCAATTTACAAAACCAAAACACAGCATAATCAACGAGCAAGTCTGTGATAAGACACATCACTATTTCGGGAAACCATTTTTTCATTTTGTTGCCCCCCCGCCCCTTTCCTCTTTTTAATATATTTTTTTAGTAATTTGTTAGCAGTGGGCCTTATCTGCAGTTCTATTACATGTAAATGACTAATTTATTCTTAATAAGATTGCTCAAAGAGCAAAAAATTTAACCTAATTCTCACTAGTAACTGAGAAGCATGTGAGATTTCTAAAATAGATTTTGTATAACCACTCCTATTAGCAACAGCTATTATTTCCTCATGAAGCTGCTTGATTGTCTTCCTGTTACACCTCTAACTGTCTTGTCTTTTTATTGCTTGGTATTTGTAAAACACATTGCAGGAATGTGTAACACTGGAACACATACTGAGCTATTTAAGCTTTCTCCGGCTTCGTAGTCCTTGCCATTTAACAGACCAATTCTTCCTGCCTCATGAAAAACAACAATGGTTGTTTCAGTTCAGTATTCTTTAACATTCATCCCACAGCACTATTAATTCACTATTTGATGCGTACCTACTAGCTATAAAAATACGACTGCATACTGTATGTACCACTTTCATGGCTTACAATCTTCACTTTACAGTATTTATCCAACCATGATTAGATTTCCCCTAAGAGAAAAAAAATTCATTCTATGGCTCCTTAGAAGCAATGGAAGAGTATCATCCAACAACGTGCCTGTCCTGTTTTTTTTTAAAAATGTAACAGGGTTACTTTTAGAAGTAACCAGTTCCTTTACTATACATGTGAATATGGATATTGCAAAATAGGGAAAGTAGTGGTGTTTATGTGTTCTTCTTTGTTTAGTTTTTTTGTTTGTTTGTTTTTTGGGGTTTTTTGTTTGTTTGGGTTTTTTTTTGTTTTTTTTTTTAACAGGTACCTTTAGGAGGTATCGTCCCTTCAGCAGCTTCTGTCTGAAAGTGAAGTATAAACAGACAAAATTACAATTCTGGAGAACATAAAAGGAAATCTATACAGCTACAAGACAGAAAATAACTATTTGCTTTCAGTTATTTTATTGATTAAACCAATTAAATCTGCTCTGAATAACTGCAAAGTGATCAGTGGTTTTTTATGTCTCTAATGTTTTAAATTTTCATGTTAACCCATCTTTGCTACAATCATATGTACACAATTCTTAGTCTATCAAACAATTCTAAAATAGTGTTAGCTTTATGTTTCAGTTACTGCACATAAGTTTATAATGCTCTACCAAAAAGAATTATTTACTATATTTGAGTAAGGGAATTATTAATTGTAAACCTTAGGTTCCCAGGCTATTAAAAAACCCAGCAGTCAATACCAAATGTACAGCATTCACAAGGTGCCCGACATCTGTGATCCATAATCCACCTAAGGAGAATTGCAAGATCTACAAACCCAGAATGACAGAACGAGAACATACTTTAAAGTCTTTTACTTTCTGTCAATGACGTAGCAGCAAGACTAAATCGCATACAGATAATTACAAGAGTAACTCCATATCGAATAAGACTTTAACAAAATTATATTGATAAGAAAGACACTTACTGTTGAATCCCTACATCCATCTCTTAAATGAACATTATTTATAAATTCTATCCCCTTTTCATTTCTCACAAAGCTGCACCTATAAATAAAAATACTGAGTTAAAATAAAACTGCCTAAGCAGCAAACAAAAATTGACTACAAACTTTAAAGAGCTTCCATACATTTCCTACATCATACAGAATGCTTGCTTTTGAGATCTCTGAATGTTTATTCAACATCAGTAATGCTGCTTAAACAGTCCTAAAAACAACACAATCACTTCAACAGTACTTACCTGTTTCACCGTTTTGGTGAAACAGAAACCTAAGACTTGTTGGCCATGATAGCTGATGCCATAGATTTATCTAACTAAAGACTCAAACAAAAACCAAACATTAGGTTAAAATGTTGATTTTTTTTTTTTTTTTTTTAGTCTTTTGCAATCAAAGAAAAGCAGTAACTGGCCAGGTAGGTGCCTTACATGCTTGCTTTCACTATTTGCCAACCAGCCCTAATTGCCAGGCAGAGTTCTTCCCTACTAGAAGATTTAGGGAATGCCGTAACTCCTCAACAATAGTTCTCTAGCTTCAGCAGTTACTTGACCATCATGGCATGCTGTTGATGGACACACAGCATGCTGCAAGACTGATATGCTGCCACTGAGATTCATGTGCAGACAAAAGCTTCGGATAAAACATTTAATAATCTGAGAGGAAATAATCAAATCTGATATAATTTAGGCAAATTAAATCAAACCCATAATAAGGAGTGCAACGTAGCAAGAAAATCCGTCTTAACCATTCACTGCACCAAGTCAAAACTTGGAATGGCATCTCTTTCAAGTGGCAGAGACTAATAATTAATAGCTGCCCGTACCACTAATGAAGAAAAAAAAAAAAAATCAGCTAATACATAAATACTCACTTCCCACAAGCCTTTTGCCACAGAAAACAAATGTGGTGGCTAACATGTAAAATATATTGATTTTATCAGTTACTTGTATAACTGAGTCTATGTATTTGGACAACTTTTACTCACCTGTAAGGAACAATGAGTCATATACTACTCTTCCTTTCCTCAAGACAGATTTTAGACAAAACTGGCAATCTTTCTAAAAACTACTTCTAGGTCTGGAAGCCTCAATCCTGTAAAATTATGCAGAAGTATGTTTTGAATTCAATACCACTACTGACTTCTTCAGGTTTGTGTGCATGTTGACAGAAGTTTCGTACCCTATAGAGGTTACGAACTTTGGCATGTATGGCTATTACAGCAACAATTACAATGTAGTGCTCGGATAAGGAAATAAAAAACAATGGGACAGTATTCGCAAGACTTCCTGATTCTGCTGAGACATCAGTTAAGTCCAGACACAGAAATCTTCCCCATAATTCCTATGAACAAGCTGACATACAAACAACACTGACTTAAAAGTAAAGATACTCAGAAGACAGAATTTCAGGACAACATTTCCAACTATCACATCTAATAAGTTAGGTGTCCCCTCAGCCTCTTGAGATTTAGTTCTCTTTCCTAGCCACTTTGAGAGGTAAGAGGGAGTTCTTCTAAAGAAGACATTAACCTAACGTCCTTTTTCGAGGCCTCCAATATAACATTGAAACATATGTTGATGATTATACATATAGTAGCGGGACTACAGATGGCAAAACACATAGAATAACAAAAATAAGGACTCCATGTAAAAAAATCCTTAAAATATTTTCTTCTAATGGCATAGAAAAAAGATGAACCATGGAAGATAACTGACATTCCCTTGGTGACTACATGACAAAAATTAAGGAAGTGGAGGAGGACAACTAAAAAAAAATTCAGTTATTTTCATGAATCTAAACAATGTTAAGCCATAGTGAACCTTCTGAAACCTTTATTAGAATGTTCTGTTACTAAAATGTAGTGTACTGTACGTAAGACTCAGACATGCAACAAGAAAACAGAAAAAAATACCTTACCCAGGAAACCATTTGGCATGTTGATCCCATGGGTCTTCATTTTCTTTCCACTCTTGCAATCCTCCACCACAGTGGAAACACACAACATGATCACCATTACCTGAGGAAATACATGACAATAAAGTTACATACTTGTAGTACATATAACTATACATTTTCAACTAAGAAGCTACATTATTAATATTTATTTTATTGACTAGCAACTGTAACTAAAAAAAAAAAAATCCATTTTAAATGATGTAATACTTTGATTTCAAACAAATGCTCAGGTGAAACAAGTTAAAAAAAATGCAGAATAAGAATCATGTGAAATATTTTGAATTTTACTTTGGCACGTGATTTTTATCTGGAGATAAAAAGTATAGAATACAGCTCTCACTTGGCTGTCTGAAGCTAGGTATTTTTAGGAATCCAGGAAGAAATCAATAAAACCAGTTGTGCTGGGCACAAATATAGCCCATATATCACCCATACAAGAATATATCAAAGGTTTTATTTATGGCCACAAGTAAAACAAATGGAGTCACATTAAGAAGTTCTTGGGAGAGCTACAAAGAGAAGCCATTTAAGAGCGGAGCAAGAAATTACCCCAGATAATCTCCTTTTCTTGGTGACCTAATAATAGCAACACTTTGCACTTCCACAGCACCTCTCAGTGCAGAATTTCAAAGAGCTTTAAGGCACTGTGTGATTTAGTCTAATTGGGAAACCAACACACAAAGACAGTGGAGTCTCACTCGAGTCAAACGCTGTATGTGTAAAGTAAAATCTTTCCACTGGAGCCACTGCCAGTACTGGCATTTGCTACCTTCGGGTGCTTGAATGCTATGACAATGCAAACATATGTTAACTAAATAAAATGGCACATAACTTGGATTGTGTTTTTCCTAGGCTTATCTGCAGGCCACAAGCTCACTGATAAGAACTACGGTAGGTATTCAGAGGACAGCACTTAATTTTTTTAAGAAGTATTAACTTAAATGATTGTCATTGTTAAAGACACATTATGAGGGTTTTAGCAGGCAAGCACACTGATATTTTACTGCTATAAAACAGACCAAGTTCATACTTTGCTATTAAAAATACTTTATATAATGTGTATCAATTTACAGAGTAAAGAAATTCTAGCAAATCATTCCATACTAGAATAACAAAATACTTATTTTTTTAAGAATCAAACACTCATATAAAGTATCTTTGTAAAAGATATTAACCATTTTAAGGTTTGGCTTACCTATGCTATAGAATCCAGCTTCAGCAAGTTGCTCCTTGTCAACAGGATATATCCAAGTTAAAAATGTTTGTAAACGTCTTCCAAATTTCACCATAGATGGATTCCTTGGATGCTGTGCATTGTTCAGACCACTTCTTCCAAGCTCAGCAGGAATGGATTCACTTGGAACATTTCCAACATCCCGGCCCAGGACAAAAAGACATTTGGGAAAATGCCTTTTGTGTTCTGACCAAGCTCTGTCATCGGGTTCCCACTGTTTCAACTTTCCACCACAACAAAAACAAGCCACTTCATCACCAATACCTGTATAATAAAATCCAGCATCAGCTAATTCCTTTGGTGTCAACTGGCTATTGAGAGGCCAGTTGTGAAAAGACTTTAATCTTGTCTCTTCACTGCACATAGTGGGTTTTTTAGGATACAAACTATCTGACATATCCACAACCTGCCTAGTTCTCAAAAGGTAATCTGCTTCCACATCAGAAGAGTCATCCAAAGTACACGGGAGGGCTGAATTGCTGGAACCATTTTCAGTTCTATGCTGGTAGTTCTGGGCAAGAGGGTGTATGTTATTTTCCAGAAAAGTAGATTCAGTAATAAATTTGCAATTTGGAGAAAGGTTTTTGTGTCTCTCAACTGCAGAATCCCCAGGCAACCATCCTTCAATAGTTGTATGGCAATTGAAGCACTTCACTTTGTCACCCTCTCCAGTATAAACAAAGCCAGCTCGTGCTAGTGCCGATGCTTGAACTGGACAGTCAAGTGGGAATTCAACAAAAGTTCCTAGTCGGTAGTCTTCCTGTGCCCATTCCTGATCGTTACTAGTGTCTGGAGTGGCAGAAGTTTCCGAGTTATCTGGACTGTTACACATCATCTCTTCATAAGCAGAGCTCTCCTGTTTTATTTCCTAAACGAAGAATAAGTGTTTTAATTTCACAGGGAGAAGAATAGATCACACTCACGTGCAAGCCTGGAAAGTGGCAAAGTCAAACTATCCAGCCTTTATGTATTAAAATAACACCTCTTCTTCTCTCCCATGCTACCCTTGCCTGCCTTCCAGGCCATGCAGAGGCAAACAACTGAATAAAAAAAAAAAAAAAAAAAAAAAAAAAAAGTATCCATAAAGAAAGAAAGGAAGATCATTAAGTTTTACAGGGCAATAAAAATTTACCTGGAAAACATACAAACTTATGCATTTATAGCTTTAAAAGAAGTTGTACCTCTTAACAAACAAACCCTGCAAGAATGAAATTAACAAAATACTTAACGAAAGCTCTGGGCAATTTTACCAAAGTGCTGTACTCTGCTTGCAAAATCAGCATCTTGAAAGGCCCAGCACTAGCATTCATTACCAGCACACTGCTTCCACTTTTCCATGCCAAGCATACTGCTTTCAGGTTTCCATGCCCTGCCTACACTCTGTCAAAAGTTCCCGTGTCTCTGCCATCACCTCATCTTTTCCTCCCTTCTCTTCCTGAAGGAGCATCATTCTCCTTACCACTTGTCCCACATTCCTATTCCTGCCTATACTTTTCCAGGGTAAGTACCAAATGCCAGCTCTACCCCATGCCCTTCTGTGACAGAAGGCTGCTAAGAGCACTCAAACAAGTCCCTTCTTTCATAAGGATGGAAGAAAAGAACTTGGTTCCTGCAGGTCCTGTGCAAGAACCACAAACTGACAGTCACTGCCTTCATCCCAAGATAGATGAAGGCTGAGCACAGTAAAAATTCTCCTCTTGTCCTGACAAGTGTAGTGATATTATTGACCTGTAAAGTCCTGGGTAAAACAAATGCTACTGCTGATAAACATCCCAAACTTACTCCCTTATTAAGTGTTAAATTACATTATTATGAGACTGCCCAAATGGATTTCTTAGCACAAAGTAACTCAGCAATCGGCAAAAATAAATGCATGTAAGGAAGAACGTAATCTGTATTAATTTGAACAAGTCTCCCCCTCCATTTTCTATATAAATCATGAAACATATTCATGTCCAGGTCTCACCTTTATAAGGCAGGCCATCAGGCAAATATTCATCTTCCTCAATGCCTGCATTAATATTGATTATACTTCCAGTATGGACAATGTAGATCTTACAATTATAATAATTGCTCATGTAATACCAGATTTAGCTTCTACAGGAAAGACAAAATCTTTTTCACAGTTCAGAAGGAGGAGGGGAAAATTAAAATGACTATGCACTGCAGGAATGCTGCATCTTCTGCCAAGATGACAAAGATAATTAACCCCTAAGTAGGTTGAGCAAGGATGACATTAGAGACCCAGCATGCTTGCTTCAGGTAATCAAGAATACAAGACTACTTCTGAGCGCCAGCTTTAATTCCTTCTGTAAGACAGTTCATGACTAATGTAATGACACTAGAAATCATACTGTGATTTTCTGGTTTAGCTTAGCAAATTTAAAAATAGCTTCTGAACAAATTGCATTGACTGATCTACAAATCTGTCCTATATGCTTGGTTTGACCTTGAAGGGGAAAGAAAAAAAGAAAATCAGTAGCTACATGTAGTAATATGAAACCTGTCCTAATATATGTATTTTTTTAATATATCCATGTGTATTGAAAGAGATCTATTTTTATAACAGAAGTTTAGAAGTTCATGTTTATTTCCATTTAAAGTCTTCATTTAAATACTTTAGGACTGTAAAGATCTCAAGTGATTTTATGGGTCTACCATTGTTACAACTACACACATTCATAAAATAATTTGCATTACTGAAATACCATTAGCTGTGTAGTAATTTTCTTATCTGTATGCCTAAAATTTCTACAAGAAGGCAAACAAAATCTACCTCACAGCCTTTATAGAGAATCCTTTTCAAAATCTGCAATGAAAAAGCAAAACAAATGCCTATGCTTTCAATGTATGAATAACAGTATACTTTCATTGCTATTTTACTTATCTGGAAACGAGTTCAGATATAGTGAACAGTTTATCCTATTTAAACTTTTACACATTAACTTTTTTTGTTTGTTTATATTTCCCTTAAAATCAGAGTAGAGCTTCTGTATCTCCTCTTTGATCTACTGCATAGAAAATAACTGTGGCAAATCAGATATTATCTACTCAGTCATTCTTTGTATTTGTCCTCTCTGTCCCTAGTAAAGTCATAGGTAAAGACAGACCAAGGTTCAAGCCTGACTTATCTCAGGAATTTACTGCAGGCACAAAGATCACCCTTGCTTTGATATAGGGTGACCACATTCTATAATGATGACTACAACATATGAAGGTAAAACATAGTTAAAAGACAGAATTAATTATGCCCCCACATCCCATTAACTACTTGCATGCTCTAAGCACCATTTAATTGCTTCACTATCAGAACTCAACTTCAAATCTGCCATTTTTAAACAGAAGAAAGTCTGATATGGCAATATTACATGCTCCATCCACATTATAAAGCCCTTTACTTAAAGCAGTCCCTTTAAACTTAAATAAAATTACACTGAACTATAAACCAATGACGAGAAAAAGACATTAACGTGTTTATTAAGAGTTGAGGCAAACTCTTCACCTACATAAGTACTGCTTTAAATACAACATTACTGTTACTTTAAATACAGCATTAAGTTTAACTATTTCTATTTCAAAGAAGTGTTTAGAGCAACTATTTAGAGCATAAAAATAAAACTTGCTTAGGAGTAGTAATTTCACACAGGTATTTTAACAGTTGCCTTGCCCCAGGTAGTTGGAGTAGTGATCTCTGCACAATAACAGCACTCACACAAACATTAACTGCAGAAGAAAAATAACTGAAGCTAAATTTTTGAATGGTATATGGCAAAGAGACATAACTTAATAAAACATAACCAACTAAGACGTGCACACAAGAACTTACAATACATATGACTAGCAAATTCAAGTTCAGAGAGCATATTTTGTATATATATTAATTGAGGCTTTCTGTATAGATTTAATCACAACACGATTAGAAGTAGAAGGTCCAGAAATGTTTAAAGTTCACCTTCATTTATAACACCCAGATTTTTTTAACCTATTACTGAAACATTAAGTAACTTCCTATATATCTGGTGAGTAAATAGAGTCTATTTTAGCCCAAAAGACTTCCAGAAGCTTCCTTCTTTTAAACATCTGAAGGTACTCATCACAAGACACTTTGCACTTTCAACCTGAGGTACCGAATTGTATAGTCTACCAACTACATTTTCAAGAAAAAGACAAAAATTCATAGAAACAATACTAATTTGCTCAAAATGCACAACTGTACACTGCAATTTTGCAAGCAAACATGTTAAATTCAGCTTTAAAAACACTAACAGGCAGGACTTTATGCAAAATTCCAACATCACTGCATTACCTAGATCTGAAATGCCTCAAAGTATGGAGCTCGCTTTTTTCTTTTCAAGGATATTTTATTAGAGATAATTATTTCCTTCCTTAATCCTAACCCAGATTGGCATTATAAGGAGTTATTTTTAAATCTTCTACATGAGAAGCATGGTAGCAGCCTTCAAGTCTGAAATCTGTTCTCACAGCCCTATGTTCCTGACCAAAGGGTCAATAAACATGAAGCTTCACTTGACATGCTTACTATGAGAGCAACATTAGTGTTTACTGTTGACTGAATTTTGAAATGTGAACATAGCGCACTGAGTAAATATCGAACAGAACATACTGTACCAGCTGACACACAGATTATGCATATGTCACTTCACTGAATTTCACTTCATGCCTGCTCAGCTGCAATTAGATCAAAGAAGGTGCATGCTGTTAACTGAAATCATTATTTATAATGATTAAAACCATAAAGAAACACAGAGATTGGTTTAAAGTGTTTTTATAAATCTTAGCACATTTACATCTAATTATCAGTAGCCATTAAAAAAAAAAACAAACAAAAAACCAATCTGCCTAAAGATAGTTTTTATTACTTTATTTTATAAGTAGGGTATGTATCTTCACAATTCCTTCTGATTCAGTGCCAAAGCTTACATAAACCCATCAGCTCAGCTTCATTTGTCTGTTTTTTAAATAGGTCCTACTTAGCTTCCTATCAGAGTTTATCGTTGTATGAAGCCAGTGAGCAGCTCAAGGTTATAGTGGGCTGTTAGATCCTCCTAAATTTTTACTTTAGCCATAGAGACTTCTACATCTCTCCACCTTAGAAATAAATATAACCAGGCCAATAGAAACATACCACTTAGAGAATAATTTTCATGTTTTATTTTTCTTCATGAGGAAGCCTTATAGATACAGAATGGACCAATAAACAACAATGCATCCATGGCAGTAAGAGTGGGAGAAATTTGCATCTGCCCATGGCATAGAAAAAAGTTTTTTGTTTTTTTTTTTTGGTGAATTTTCAAGATAAACGCTTTTAAAAGAAGCAAGTACCAGCCACTATAGAAAAAAATTGGCATGCTGTAGCCTATGAATATGGTCCTACAGAGGTATCAAAATTCAAACATAAGACATAATCAATTTGAGCTCTTAATGAATGTATAAATCAGCATTACTCAGTGATAAAGGAAGAGGAAGGACCAAAGGTCTGCAGAAAATCACTTTAGCTCTACCACACCTTGCTAAGTGCTTGGTGCAAAGCACAGTGTGAAAGAGATGCTAGCATGTTAAATTTGGACAGAGGAAAACCTATCTAAAGCAATGGCTTAGTTCTGACAGCTGCTGCCACTGAAATAAACTGCCTACAGATGACAGTACCTAAAAATAAGGTGTGTGTAGGGGGAGGAATCAACTTCCCCACAGAAAAAAAACCCAACAGCTCCTCCCCCCCACCTCCAAACCAAATAAAATCGTACCAAAAAAACAAACTTGCAAAACCCCACACCTCAGGCCTACTGAGAAAACATAAAGAGTCTAAAGGTAAAAGGAGAGATCAGGAGAGCCAGTGCCAAGAGCACGAAACTTAAAATAAACCCCCACCAAAACAAAGCTATAAAAAAGGAAGGAGCAATCCTGACCATCTCAGGTTACTCTGCCAGTTCCAGTAAGATGAATGTTTTATTCATGGAATAAGCAGGAATATAATGAAATATTTTTCATGAAAGGCATGTACTCTTGTAAATCACACAGAAGTGTCCATATTATTTATTATCTATTATTATAATTTTTTTTAATAAGTTTGATTGAACTGAACCATTCAGGATTATTGAGATTCTGTAAATATTCTTTCAGGCAAACTACAGAGAGTATTTTTTACTTTAACAGGTTTTTGGTCTGGTTTGTTTGGGTTTTTTTCTCCCCCTCCCAGCACTTTGGAAAATTAGCCTGGTCGTTATTCCATCATGTTTCATAACTCCTACCAGTACCTTCATTTGCTTAATTATTCTAGTGTTCCCTCTCTTATGAAAGGCTTCTTAGACAAATCACAGTGAAAGTACATTTCAGATTCAGTACTACAACTCTACTATATGGGGGTGGGAATGAATTTTTTGAAAGATCCTTCATTTTTAAGTTATACACTTACATTTTAGATGCACAATTCAAGTGATTATAATATCTATATTCTATATAATTTTTATGTTTTAACTTTAGAACATCTAATATGTTAGCTGCTGTATGATTAACAGATATTTTAATTAGCTTTAAGCTCTTTCTTGAGAAACTGCACTAAATTTCAGAACTTCTTCCTCTAATAAAGCACAGTTTAGAAGTTGTATTTAATGCAATTTGAAGCATACTTCCATCCATGAAAGTCTACCAATACGTTTTGGGGGCTATACAAGCTCCTCCTGAAAGAAGAAATGACAAACTACTTTTGTCAACTATAAAGCAGATGAGGTAACAAATAGAAGCTTCAATCTGTGAATATGAAGTGTACCACTATAGAAATGTAACCCTAAAAGTTGAGCAAAAAAAAAATTATTCAGTCAGTGGGGGTATATTGAGAGGAAAAACCAATAGTAAAAAAATGCAGAGCAAAATCTGCAGTGCCCTGGGATGCACCTCCTTTACAGAGTATAAACTGTGGTTCAAATTTTAGTGCTACATCTTTTTACAAACCATTTAAACTTGATGAAAAAGAGGTGTCTTTCATCAAGGAGACAGTGATTTGGAACTTCAGCAACAGCAACTCAATTAATCCCTCAGTAGAACTGCTGAATCTTCTGGATTTTAAAGCAAAGTTGTAAAATCGCAAAAGTACAGGGAGCCCATCACCTCCTGCCTTGCTGACTGGAAAAGGTGTTCATTACCACCCAGCTAATCCTCCCAACCACACCAGTGTATCACTCACACCAGTGAATCACTCATTCATTCAACTGCAGCTTCATGCAGAAACAGCACCATTATACTTTGTGGTATCACTAGCACTAATGTTTTAACACTAAAGAATGAGGTGAATACATATATACACACACACATGTACATATATATATGCAAACAAATCACCTTGTAAACTTGGAAATCTGGAATTACAGTCTATATTTTAATTCTAAATTTGTTGGGAAATTGGGATGACTTTTGAATTAATTCCACATATAACACCATGCCAAAAGTTACATATGAAAGTTGCACCTGTTGAAAACACTCCCTATTCAATAAGAAACCTTCCAAAACGTAGCATAAGAAGAACATTGAGCTGCAAGATACATGTCGCTTCATTTTCTGCAATAGGAGTAACATTCAATTCAAGCTTTGTGGCATGTCTTCTTCAGTATTACCACACTTTCAACCTTATACAGAGTTATTTTTTTGGTATTTTTTGGTATCTTGATATTTCTGGAGCCTAATTTTGAATTGTCACATTCAATATATTTTTTTATTAGAACTCCGTAAGACAGACCACATGCTACAAAACATGAAAAGTAATAAAGGCCTGTGCACTACTAAGCCCCAAATCAATAAAATGCAAAGGGTACTCACAGTAGTCTTTCTTTGAAAAATTAGTATCCGATCAGACCAAGTTTAGTAATAGATTAATCAAAGCAGATACTGGTGGTTTCATTTCTATTTTCCATCCATCTTTAGAACAAATTCCAGTATTTACATTGCTGTTGGTAGAAAAAACAAAGATTAAAAATAGTACTTTTCACAAAGCCTTCAGCAGAGAACATAGTTTACAAAGGTATGACTCCAAAGCTATGATTAAAAAAATACTTTAAAATCCTATCCTTTGGCCAAGAAATCCAAATTGCGAAGTTGGAAGAGTCCGAGATCAGAGAATGTTTGAAATTCAAATGTTTTACTGAAACTAGCAAGGAACTTATGACTATGGAGACTTCAAGGGATCCCACGGGGGCAATACAAAATCTTAGAACTAAAAACTAGAGGGTGGCAAAAAGAATGAAAGACTGTAACAAGGCTGAAGCACTAAATCTTGTTCCAGTTGCTTTCCTCTCTCCTAGGAAATGCTGCATTTGATATAAATTAGACTTCCTGAAACTCTCCAGCTCTCTGCAGCTGTTTCACCCTCCCTGGAAATACAGCAACAGATATAGAAGGTACACAGAAGCCTGAAATGAAATCCATATTCATACTTCAAAAACCAAGATAGGAACACACACTTTCTCACTGTTCTGATAACAAATACAAGTCTGCCTTATATCAGTGGAAGTAGTCATAAAAATTCCACAACCAAGCAATCACCCTCATGGAATTCTTTCACTTTTGCTCCTGGTTACAAAGGGCAAGGTCAGAAGAATTACAGAACAGCTATTAACTTGTTCTCTGCCCTTCTTGAGCAATGCTGTAGGTGACGTTTTCTACGGAATGTGTATTCTTTAAAGGGTTACAAAGAAAACCACAAAACTATCATGTAGATAGCAAAGTGGAACACTTAGGAAAATGAAAGAAGTTAGAAAAAAAGCTTAATCCACAAATCCATCACATGAAAACCTTTCTTAGATACTTTGCCGTTATCTCCTCTGTTATGTGATGATTTATTTCATGATGAGCAAAGAGTAGCTTATAATGTGTATTGTACTGCTCTTTGTTAACGTATTACATTTTTTAAATAGTTGACAAAATAGGCATTCCCCCACCAACCTGGTTTCCTTTCCTTCCAAACTGGTGTACCATAAGATCTTGCAGTTTCTAATTGTTCACTGGAGGAACAAAATCTTCCCACTTAGGCATATGAAGTACTCAAATTGCAACATAAGATTTATCAATGATGGGATAATGACAGCAGTTCTGCAAAAGTATCTAAAAGTAGTTTCAAGAACAAATGCGATGGTTTGGGAGTTCCCCGCTCCCCTATACTTTGTAAAATCACCCAGACTAGACTCAGCCGGCTGGAAGGTAAGGAATGAAGCTCTATTTACAGCTTAGCACAATGTACAGGCAGAGATATACACAATTTACAGGAATATTTACAGAAATATACAAGTTAAAGGTAATACAGAAACACAATACCCCTCTCAGAAATCAGAGTCCCCAGGAGGGGCTCCCAACCACCCTTCCTCCTTCTCCCCACCCCTATACCTTACTCCAGGATTTGCCTTACACACAAGGTGAATTTGGAGGATCGGCCAGGGGGGTTAGAAGGAAAGTGGTTAGTGAGGTTACTCGGCAAAGAGAAGGCAAGAAGCTAGACAGCCCGATGTTTATGTTCTTATTCTTATACATCTCAGCAAGCCTATGAGTGAAGTAGACATCACCACTGTTTTCTTTTCACAGCCTATAATTTTCTCTATTAAAATATTCCAATTAGCCTCAAACCAGCACAACAAATTTATACACTTTAGCAGATGTAGATTAATAATAGTTAAACCAGAAATTACCAGGACTAAAAACAGTTCTTACACCCCTTTATAGGGCTTCTATCAGGAACATAGGATTGTCAGAGAAGCAGTAGTACAACACCAGAAATGCTCTGTTAAAGATACATAGCCATTCTGCAGAAGGGAACTCCCTGAAGTTTCAATTACAGATTAAAAAAATACGATCCGAGTGTATTTCTTAATAAAACACTGAATACTTGTCGTAGAAAACCTGATCAAAACTGCATTTTTATTAACTAGAAGCATAAACAGCATTCTAGAAAGTGACGGATCTATTAAAAGAGTGGACAAGGGGAGGCAAGAAAATCTCGTCAAAAGAACCAGACGACCACAAAAGTGCGTGTTAGCACAGCTAATTTTTCTTTCAGTTACGTAAAGAAAACACAACATTCAATGTTCTATTCACAGGAAAGCCGCTTGTGAACCTTCAAGCTAGCAGCCAGAGCACGGACTGCAGAGTCACTGGGAGAGGCAGGCTCCGGGACAAGGGTCAGGGTGAGCTTGAGGGACAAGGCCCGGCCCGGCCGCTGACCATGAGGGGAGCGCGCCCCGTTCCTATAGCAACGCCTGCCCTGGTAAGCGACTACCTCCGGCCCGTGGCTACCTCTGCCGTCGCCACCGCGCGGGAGAGGCCAGGGGCAGCGACCTCCCCGCCACTCCTCGGGAACTCAGGCAGCATCTGCGTGAGGGGCGTGAGGGGCGGGAGGGCCCCGGGCAGCGCGGAAAGACAGAGCCTCCTGCCCCTTCGAGGAGATCCCTGCCGAGCTGCGCACTAGGGCAGACGACACCCGCCAGAGCGGGCAGCCAAGGAGCCCGTTCCGCCCACTACCATGGGGTACCGACGGCCACGGACGCACCCACCTGACAACTCACCGCGCCTCACCCCTCGTCCTTTCCAGCACCGGCTACCGGCAGCTCTTCACAGCCAGCGCATGCCGAGAAAATGGCGGCTCCCAGCAGCCTCTTCGGCCCCTCTCCACGGCTCTGAGGCTAGAGGGAAGCAGCGCCCCTCGGCGGGCGGGGGTGCGGGGNTGCGGCAGATGGGTTCCTGCCGGCGAAGAGCGGCACGTAGTGGCAGCAGGCGGGAAGCGCAGAACGGCAGCGTTTGCCGAAGGCCGTCCATGCTCCCGCCGCCTCAGCGCTTTCAGTCTCGCGTTCCACTGTCACATCTCCGCTCCGTCTGCTTCTCTGTCGCCTCAGCTTTCACGGCACCCCGGCTACGCGCCGTCCTAGCCAGCCCAAAGGCTCCTTCTCTTCCCTAACTATCTCGAACCGCCCCCTCATTTCACCTCATCTTCTTCAGACGTTTTTCGGAGCATGCTAATCGCAGCGCTCTTCTTGCTCTCACTCCTTGTTCCCACAATTACGGCTCGTCGTGACTCAAATCCGTTCAGCACAGGGCAGTGCAACGGCAGAATATGACCTGTCCTTGACTGGTGCACAACTTGATGAGCCCTACAAAGTCTCATGGATGCTGCTGCTGTCCAGCTGACAAGATCAATACTAATAAAGTCACAAGTTTGACCTAAAGGTGTGGCTCTTAAGAACCACCTTCACTGAAAGACGGCATGACTTATTCTTAAATTTATAAAAGGGAACTGAGAAATCATCTAACAGATATTGATCTTTTAAGTACTCATGACAAGCCATGAATTGCCTACTGGTGATATGTCTGAGTACAGCTTGGACTGTATTTTATTTACAAAGATTAATATTTTTAATAATATTCAATATTCAGAACTCTCACCACCCTGACCACTGATTTNGCAAGCACAAATAGAGCAGCAGAGAGCATGGATACAACAGCAGAGCACACTGTGCTTTTATCAATACAGCCAGAGACTAATGGGCCTTTGGACACAGATTAGCCAATCAGAATGGCAGTTAGCCAAGCTTGACCATATTATGTGAAGCCATAGGCTTGGTTTACCCTCTTTAGGGCAGAACACAGGCCTTGCACAAGGCAAGCACAAACTAAGCATGTGTATCTTGTTTACCACAGGATGCAAAACAAGTTAGGGCAGGCCAAAGTCCTTAGACTCAGTGGCTCCAGGTTCTTCGTCCTCTTTCCCACAGTTGCTTCTCCTCAAAACAGAAGGAGGGAGAGCGGAAAAACATGTCTGGGCAAGCCTGATCAGGCCTACCACGACAGTATTATAGTTTTTTCTTAATCTTTGCACAGAAATCATAAGGATATCAAAGTAAAGCAGCTAATGCTACTTATTAACAAGTTTGTCACTGACTCTTTTTTTTTTCCCCCCTTCTTTCTCTTCATATTATGTTCTCACTAGCTGTTATAAATTTCATATATTTGGACTAGAATTTTCCAAATCAGACAGAAACCTCAAGCTATTTTCTTTGGTAGTTGTGGCTAAAATCATTTAATACTTTTCAAGACTAAGATCTTTGTTGTGCAATATTAAAATACTGTTAACCTTTTTCTCTTTTTTAGAAACTCAGGTGCCTTCATGATTGATTAAACAAAATTTAACATAGCCAAGATATTTGGTTTTATGTAGGTAACCTGCTGTTCTCAAAAAAGCCAGCTACTTGGAGAAACGTTCTCAAACTTTGTTGGTCTCCCCACTGTGCACATGATGAGTACGACTCACATTTTTCAGTTCATAATCTCTGAAGATTTGTGGAAAATGTTTTGGGACAATTTCAGGAGAAGCAGTTTAATTATACAATGTGCCAGAGTGTCTGCAAAGTCCAGGGCATAGACTGGAAGCCCTTTTGGATAAGGACTGTTTCTCACTTTATGTTGTCAAGCATCTATTTCAATTTAGTTCAAAGCTCCTAGTTGTTACAAGTAATTATAGTAACTTCCATTATTGTAAGTAATGAAATAATAAACTCCCTTTGCTCATTTAGAAAAAAAATCAATATTAGTATCAGTAATCAACAATATTCAATAACTTAGGATGCAAGTCCATATACTCTTCATTCAAAAAGAATGACCTGCAACTTAAACCATAACATTTACCTATGCAGCCTAACAGTGATGCTGAGCCTGTAAGAGATGAACAAAAGATTTCCCTAAACTAAAGGAAAAAGTAGTCCAAAAGGTCTGATACTTTAGAAGTATATTGAGGCTAATGAAAAGCTATCAGAAAAGATATTACTACAGATAGGTTCTTGTTAATATCACTTTTAAAGAAAACAACAATTTAACTGCAGTGCTACCAACCTTTTGTAATTTGATAATGCAAAGTCATGGTTATGCCCATGATTGACTTAAGGCAAAGCCATCTTTCTTGGTTTACAATCTAACGTAAGTTGTGTACTTTCAGTACTTGTTGTTCTGGGAAAAAAAAAATATTTTACAGTGGCTCTTAAAAGAAATTGTATCCTTATACTTGTTTCCATAATTCTGGCATCTAGTGAGGTTACCATGGCTCTCACTCCTTCATAAGAATAAACTACTTTTCCATTTCCTCACTGGCAGTGCGTGGGAGGATATCTCAGGGGGTTGGCATTTCTCTCAATTTGAAATCTTCAGAGAATCTGTACAGACTAAAATGAAGAAAACCCCTGAAGTAATTTCTAAACAAGAAAACTGTACAGAAAATGCAGACCATTATATCCAGGGAAATACTGTAACAATATTATTTAAGTATCTCAAGGATGTTCTTTAATGTGAACAGATGGCCTCAAGAAATGTGCTATGGAAACAAATCGCTTTAGACACACAACTGACTGAAATTTTAAAATACACCTCAAATAAATAGTCTAAATCTGTTTCTTCTGAAATGTATGCATAGATTATTTATCTTTCTTTTTTTTTTTTTTNTTTTTTTTTTTTTTTTTTTTTTTTTTTCCTCATGTATATCCTCTATTTCCTGAAGAGGAAAATAATCAAATGTAAAAGTCTTGATTATTATAGGCAATATTTGTGTGAGCTAGACGAATTCAGTTGCCTAAAAATGCCAAAATGATTACCGTATATGTCTCACTATCTGAGAAATACCTCTACCGCAGTAGTGAAAGTCACATCAATCTAAACTCATTTCACATTGGTCCAGAGCAAGATCACTTATTTAAGGATCTTTGGCATAATATGATACAGTGGGAGGCTTGTACCTTAACACTGCAATGTAAGCATGAATATTTAATCTTATAAATCCTTGTCATACCACATTATTAATACATTCATTAGCAACAATTTTTATAAAGGCCATTATTCTGTTGTGATTTTGATAGTTTTCCAAATGAAGCAGATTGTTTTCAGAGGTCACAAAGAGGTTTTTACAGTGGTCCACCTATAGGTTTTCATGTCTAAATTAAAAATTTTGGTAAAACAAACCCAAAATGCTCTCCTGTCAATATGTAGTAGAAATGGAAGTAAGAAAACAAAAAAGAATAAAGACAGTAATGTTCTTAGAACATTTATTGTCAAAGTAAGCTAAAGGGGTTGAATTTATTTTTGGGGGGGGGGGAGGGGGTTGGTGTTTTGTTTTAGTTTTGTTTCGTTTTCTGTTAACTGATTTAAAGTTTAGTCTGAATAAAGTTCCAAATCAGTCAGTGGAACGCTAAGCCAAAGAACACAGTTACACCTTAAAGCCAATGGCAATGTTGGTGACCCAAAAGCATTAAAACTACTTTTATTGATTCAAAGTACTTTTGATTGCAGATAGAATTGTACAATGGTGGTACTCAAAAGTAATTAAAGTTTGAAGAAAATTTCAACCAATATCTTTGTCAACACAAAGTGGATGTAGACAAATGTTCATATTTTCATGGACAATTTTCAAACTGGACAGTTTCCAAATGTTTCAAATTGTTTAATGCAAAGATGATCTTTCAGCATCCTTCTGGTAACATTTTCAAGATTAATTTAATTTTCTACTAAAATTTCTATCACAATGAAACTAAAATGTCTTTTAAAAATTACAATTCCAAGTCTTTAAATACATATTTTTGAGTAATGTGGATAGTTGAATTATAGAAAACTTAACGAAATTCAAGGTCAAATGCAAACTCCTTCACCTGGAAATGAACAAGCCCTTGCAGCAGTAATCACTGGGGACCGCTTGCCTGGGGAGCAGCTTTGCAGTGAAGGATCTCAGTAGATGTGAACTAGCAGTGTGTCCAGACAGCAAAAGCAGCAGCAGCATGGTGGATGATATGAACAGGAACACAGGACCTGCTGATCAGAATAGAGTCATTATCCCCCTCAATTCATCTAGAATACTGCATCCAGTTTGAGGGACACCAGTGAAAGAAAACCACTTACCATGTGGGGTTGAGGTCAGCACTACTGAACCACCAGGATGATCAGGGGTGGCTAAGGAAGAGAGAGGACCTGTTTAGCCTGGAGCATATATGACTTTGGGGAACCTATCAGCAATATTCCTGTGCATATAAGGGAGCCACCAAGAAGATGGAGGCAGTAGTGTGTTGTGAAAGGGCAGAGGACAATACAAGAGGTTCTGAGTGGGTATAAGCAAAAGCTTTTCAAATATGGGGACAGTCAAGCAGTCTCCATCACTGGAGGGTTTAATGACCAGTCTGGAAAAAACTCTGGGTGAAGTGATCTGATCTTATGGCTGACCCTGCAGGAGGTTGGATTAGATCACCTCCTGAGATATTTTCCAACTTGAATTACTTTGTGAGTCTATGATTAAAAAATATCATAAATCATATAAAACTGAAAAATCAGATCATACCAAAGGTATAGTCTCTGAAACTTCCTTTACACAATAGTCTTTAAAATTTCAATCTATTCCAAGCTGTTTTGAGTCAGATAAATATACACTGGACTTAGAAAACAGTTCTCTGACAGTTTAATCAATAATGCGTCATGACTCACAGAGGTTCATATGGGAAACTGTGTAAGTTGGTACATTCCTTAAGAAATTAACATAATTTCTTTTTTCCTACTAATCTTGTTGACTTATTAATTGGTCCATTACAATCAGGTTAATTAATGGAATGAAAAAGGCTATGCAGTCCAGAACTGGAATTTCAGAGGTGCAGCAGAGAAAGAAAATCAAATGCAGAAAAATGACAAAACAGTGCCTTAACTAAGAATATCTTCTCATGAATATGACAATAGAAAATTGAGTAACTGACAAGTAACAGATGGCTGAAAGCTGTGTTTTCCCCCTGAATTACATCCAATGCTCTTGCTACCATTGGAAGAAGAGATACATGGAAATGGGAAAGCCTTGCATTTGTATGCTAATCCACAGAAAATCAACTGTGATTCTATTCCAAAAGCATATGGCACCCATTCCCTGTATGCACAGCGCTTACTATTACAGCACATTCTTCATTTCCTTTCACTGCAAGCAGGTGATAAACATCCTTTTTGTTAAATTTTACTGAAGGTAGTGGAAAAGTCCAAAGGGAAGTTGTGAGATAATTAGTACAGACATAGCAAAAGTTGAAAAACATGGTAAGCCTTTTTAGTATTAGCAATGAAATCTTAGGCAGGACAAACTTTCCTGTAATTCCCAAAACACCCAATCATGGCAGCAATACCGAGCCCAGTAACACACGCTTTGTGGAAAAGTTGGCATTTAATCATGCAGAAACCTCATCTCTGATGTTTGGCTATCCTGCTAGCTGAAGCTACTTCTACTTTCACTTACACGTCGTGTCGGATCAGGGACAAACAGAGTGTTTACTTACTTTCACAACTCATTGAGCCAGCAAGGAAAGATAAATCCCAAATGAAGAGGAAAACAGTAAACATGCAACGAGTGATTTATTTTAGCTCTGTTTGGGCTGATTAATGCAAGAAATAATTATCTAGAGCTGGGACTTTGAACTTAGTAAGCATGTGACACATAACCACATACGTAGTTTTCTGTTTGTAAATACTTTGTGTTAGAATATTAGTGCTGGCACACATGTACTATGCAAGCTAGATGATACAGCAAGTGGAAAAATGCCAAGTTCATGGCAATGCTTGCCTATTCCCTGGATCTTCCAGACATTATCTTGATAAGAGAAAAGAGAGAGGAATAAAGAGGAATGCTATGGTAACAAGCACGTCCCTTTTAACTGATCACTTTGGTCATTTATTCTTCCTGCATCCCACTGACAATGTCTGAGAATAAATATATATGAGGGGCAACTCAAGATAATAATCCAAATTTTAGCTGCGCACACTCTTCTATAATTCTCAAGTGCTTTCTACTGTTGCTTAAGTATAAGGTTAAAAAATACATTCTTCACATGTTAAGGGTGGGTATATTTAACCAAGTATATACTGACTTAGCACTCACTCAGAATCAAAGTACCAGAAGGAGAAGCAGCAACAGAACAGAGAGCAATGGACAAAGTGCTGCCAGACATTCCAGACTGGGATCAAGAATCAGGAATCAGGAGAGAGTTTCAGAAATAGATTATTTGACTCCTGTCAGTCTGTAAGCCCCAGGTCTAGGTGGGAGTTGAGTTTTTCTCTTACGTGATTATCATGAGCCGCAGACACATTTCCATTTTAACATACCTGGTATCTGGGGTAAGCAACCCAAACAAGGGAGTGGACCATACTGATAAGAGTTTGACTTACCAAATTTAGGTTTTACTCTTAAACTTTCACATTTTCTCAATGCACTTGTACCCTTACAAGAGACCATCACAAGGTATCGACGGTGTTCAAGTCTAGAAACAGGTGGGGTAAGTGCCTGTGAACTTCAATAATGGCCACACCAAACAGCTCTTTTTTTTCTGTCATCTTGTCTCCTTTTCGTTTGGGTCTTTTTTTTTTTTTTTTTTTTTTTTTTTGTTCAATAATTCAAAAATAAAACAGGTTGCAAAAAACCTGTGNCTGGGCACACTGCTGGCTCATGTTTAGTCGCCTCTCAACCAGTACCCCAGGTCCCTTTCTGCTTGGCTGCTCTCCAGCCACTCTGTCCCCAGCCTGTAGCACTGCATGGGGTTGTTTGGCCAAAGTGCAGATCGGCACTTGGACTTGTTAAAACTCATGGCGTTGGACTGTGCCCATCTGTCCAGCCTGTCCAGGTCCCTCAGTAGAGCCCTCCTGCCCTCTAACAGATTGACACATTGCTTCCAACTCAGTGTCATCTGCAAACTTACTGATGCTGGACTCAATCCCCTCATCCAGATCATCAATGAAGATAATGAACAGGGTCGGGCCCAGCGCTGATCCCTGGGGCACACCACTAGTAACAGTTGCCAACTGGATGTGGCACCATTCACCACCACTCTCTGGGCTCGGCCCTCCAGCCAGTTCTTAACCCAGCACAGAGTGCCCCTGTCCAAGCCACGAGCTGCCAGCTTTGCCAGGAGTGTCACTGCATATTGAAAACTTTATTATTTTGTGGTCACTGCACGCGAGACAGTCTCTGACCACCACATCTCCCACCAGCCCTTCTCTATTTGTAAGCAGCAGGTCCCCGTAGGCTGGCACAGCAGCTGTGTCAAGAAGCTATCCTCTATGCTCTCTAAAAACCTTCTAGAATGCCACCTTTCTGCTGTGTTGAGTTTCCAGCAGATATCTGGCAAGTTAAAGTCACCTACAAGAACAAGGGCTGGCAATCCTAAGACATCATGCAGTTATTTATAGAATAATACATCCACCACCTCTTCCTGGTTGGGTGGCCTGTAACAGACTCCAAACAGTATGTCAGTCTTATTGGGCTGCCCTCTGATTTTTTCCCATAGGCACTCAATCCACTCAACATTAGTCACAAGCTCCATGGCATCAAGTGCTTCCCTAACATATAGGGCCACCCTTTCTCCCTCTCCTGTCTTCCCTGAAAAGCCTGTATCTGTTCACTGCAGTGCTCCAGTCATGTGATGCATCCCACCACATTTCTGTATTGGAGACTACATCGTAACCTTCCTGTTGCACCAAGTATTCCAGCTCATGCTGCTTGTTGCCCATACTGCATGCATTAGTGTACATGCACTTCAGCTGGGCTGCTAATTTCATCCCTGACACTGGCTTAGCACCTCACTCTCAGCTTCCTTTGTGGAGAGCCTGGTTTCATCCCCTTCCCCCCTCAAACCTAGTTTAAAGCCCTCTCAATGAGGGCTGCCAACTCATGGGCTAGAATTCTTTAATTGTTTTGCCCTTTTTTGATAGTTGGACCCTGTCTGAGCCTAGCAGACCAGGTGCAATAAAGCTTGCCTCATGGTCAAAAACCCCAAACTTCCACTTCAGGCACCAGCCCTTGAGCCACTTATTGATAATGCTGGTGTTCTGTGCCTTTCAGTGTCCATCCCTGTCATACTGGGGACTGAGCAGAACACTACCTGTGCTCTTATCCCATGAGTTGACCCAGAGCTTAGAACTCCCTTTTAATTACCCAGGTGCCCTTTATGTCAATTTCATCACTGCTGGCCTGGACAACCAGGAGTGGGTAATAATCAGAGAGATGAATTATTTTAGGCAGTCTCCTTGTGATATCCCATACAGGGGCCCCAGGGAGACAACAGATGTAATGGTTCCAACACAGGCTGGAAGCAAAGCCCCTTAGAACAGCTCATTTCCACTCTTGAAACAAATCCCAGAAGATCTCCACTTCTCCATTAATATTTTGCCATTTGGTGAGACTGTGATTAAAGAATATTTTTTTTTCCTTTTGTATTTGTAGATTTCCGTGTTATTCAAAACCACTGCTGCACCTCAGCTTTTGTGGGATCTTTCTGTCTTTCCATGTTCATGTTAATTGTAAAAAAACAAACAGCATTCTTTAGAGGTATAAACTCTGATCAGAAAGAAATACACATTGGAGTGAAATATATTGTCAAGAAAACAATTGATCTGCTGCCTACCAAACAGTTCCAATAGCACTGCGCTAGGCATTGTTCCCAGCATAATTTCTAACAAACAAAGCCTCTTCTTCACAGGCATTGTGTGGAAAAACTTAGTCATTCTGCCCTTCATTCTTCATCAGAAAGTACATATACATAGAACTAACAAGTTAAGAAGATGAATGTAACTGTTTCAACAACTTGACCAGGACCCAGGCGAACAAGATTTAGAAATGGAACCTAAATTTGTGTTTTGCTCTTCCTTGTGTTGGGAAATGGGTAAGAAAGGCAAACAACAAACAGCTCTTACTGAAACAAACGTGCTTAATGCAAATCTTTCCCAAGCAGTATGTTCCTCCATATCCACTGATCTTAATTAAATCTGGAACATTTTACAGCTCAGGATGATGAAGTTACACTGAGTTTAGCTATGTAAAAAACCCTCAAGAGTCATAATCACTATTCGAGAATATTTCTCCTTTTGGTTGCCCAGACGAATAGAAACATCTGGTACTAGCAAATGTTTAGGATTCTTCCTTGCCTAAACAGCATTTACCAAATGGAAATCATCTGGGAAATGTGGAAGTGTGCCTTCTTCATATCATTTCTCTCCTGCATGATAATTTCGAAAATATTCCCAGAAAAAACAACAGGAATAATTTCAGGCCAAACAATGACCGATTTAAAAAATAAATCAGGGGTTTAGAGCAATTAATTCTTATAGTCATATAGTCTTATAGTTAAATGTCTATATAAGAAAAGGAAAGCACTCAGTTGTTTACCCCTCAGAGCAGATAATAAAGTTGTGCCTTGTCACACAAATTCATGGAGTGGGTTAATACAGTGGAAATGAGTTGTTAGATGTTTCATTTCTGCTTTTGTAGATTTCTAGCTCTCTTAGTGTCTGTAGCATTTACTTAGAAAACTAAGAATAAATAATTTTTATAAGATTAACATGGATTTTTTTTCTCACTATGTATTTGCTAGATAACATACTACACCCTTGAAAATCTTGTAACCGTGTTGAGCTAAATAACTTCCTGCTGCTATCCAGCTGTTACCATAGTGCCCAACACAGGCATTTTCTTTAGTGTAGTTGAGACAAAACACTCAGATTGCTTCTTTATTCTGGTAGGAAGCACAGTAGGTGACTTAAAACTGCAGTGTGACATTTTGTGCCTTTGAAGTACTTATAATTTTTCTTCTGTGTTTTTTTTTTTTTTTAAAATCTTTCCCCCAGTATTTAGAAAGGCAAATGTCAACCTCTAGAAATAACAGAAGGAAACAAAAAGCTATCCTAGCTTTTAACAAGCATCTCTGACTCATTTATAGGAATCTTAGGATGCCTATGACACGTCTTCTAACACTCACAATCATCACAAAAAGATGAAACTATAAAGGTTGTTTTATAGAACTAAAATATAAATCTTTTTAACCTAGAAATTCCTTATCATTCAGCTGACATCAGGTAATACTAAGAAACCATATACCCAAGAATAAGCCAAAATTAAACATGATTTTATAGTGTGTGATTGAAGACTACTCTGTGTCAATAATGTATTAATCTGAAGAACTGGTACATGCTTATCTTCAAAATATTTTGTTTTGCCTGTATTAAGTGATTAAAATGTATGAGTATCTATATTTTGGAGGTTATATATAATGCGTCTTTATTAAGTAGAGTGAATTTTATATAAATCCTATCACAAAATGTTTCCTACAGTGCTGTAGGAATACTGTGGAATCACTCTTCTCAGAGTAGTGTAGACACAGGCTGCAGCAAGGAAAATTCCAGTTTGACTCAAGGGGAAAATACTTCTATGCTGAAACACAGAGACAGTGAAATCACCTCCTTGAAGGTATTCACAACTCTGAGAAATAAGTTGCTGAGCAGTCTGACAGAACTTTTTAGGTCCTGCTTCAAGCAGGACTTTAGAGCAGGTGGCCAACAGAAGTCCCTTCAGCCTAGAAGTATTCTACGATTCTGCAGCTGTAAAAGCCATTAAAAATGTAAATGACTGAGATATAAATATAGAATCATAGAATCATAGAATGGTAAGGTTGGAAGGGACCTCAAAGATCATCTAGTTCCAACCCCCTGCCATAGGCAGGGACACCTCCCACTAGTACAGGTCACTCAAGGTCTTGTCCAGCCTGGTCCTGAACACCGCCAGGGAGGTCGTGGAGCACAGAATCACCAGAATTGGGTGATTCTGTGCTCCACAACCTCCCTGGGCAACCTGTGCCAGTGTCTCACCGCCCTCACTGTAAAGAGCTTCTAACATCCAGTTTCAATCCAACGTGGCCTTGATCATCCTCAGGCACTGGGCAGGGGGTGCTGCCTGGCAGCCAGGGGAAGGAAGCCGGTTTAGTTTTTGCAGGGAGGAGGAGGAGGAGGAGGAGGAGG